>WBNH01008564.1:541214-636802 GCA_013401255.1 Urocolius indicus
GGGGGGGGGCCGCGGCTCGGTGAAGTTGCGCGGGGAGGAGGCGGAGGCGGAGCGCGGTCCCTCCGCTCTGCTCCGCGGCCGGGCGGGGGCGAGCACGGGGCTGGAGCCGTCGGGGGAAGACAACGGGCAGGGTCTCTCCCCTTGGCCCCGTCGGTGCCTCCCAACGCCAGTTCTGCCGCCAGCTTGGGGTGGTGGGAGGGGGGGGGTCGCAGCCCCCTCGTCCCTGCGCTGCCCGGACCGTGTTCCGACGCCCGTTCCCCAGCCCCGAGGAGCCGGTGGGTCCCGCACCGCACCATCCCGCACCGAAGGCGGGTTGCTCAGAGCCCCACCGACGGGGATGCGCTGGCCCGGGGGAGCGGGGCTCCGCCGACCGGCCGTGCCCGCAACCTGCGGTACCCGCCGCTGCGGGTCCTGCTCCCCTCCCGACAAACCGAGACTTCCCACTCCTGCTCCCGCACGTCTGTTCGGAGGGAGAAACGTCGAGCACGGCAGGGTGCGGATCGACGGCTCCGCTCAGGCTGCCGACCCAGGCAGGCTGGCAGCCCCTGCCCTTCATCTCCTACAGCTTGGGAGTTGTTGCTGTCTGGCTCTGTGCTCGTTTAAAGACGTTAGAGCTGCGGGGAAAGGCTTAAAGAGGTGTTTCATCAGAGCCTGGTTATGTTTCCTCTCCTTCCAGGGGGGCTGCCAGTGAGAAGCTGCATTATCCCTACGACTGGGGTATTTAAAGCATTGCTTTTGAAAGGAGAAGCCTCTGGATGGTTTCTGTTCAGTCACTGCAATAAAAAGAAGGGGTTTTTTTTGTGTGTGTGAATTTGGGGCCTCGGCTCCACGCTGGGCCAGCAAAGAAGGGGCATTCCAACAGCCCACCTCACTTTGCTCCCCAACAACCACACCAGAAAGTGAGGCTTGAGTAGACACAAGTCTCTCTCTGCTGCCTTTCTGAGTCACCAGCTTTCTTTGCTGCCTCCAACACAAACCCACTGTGGAAACAGAAGGAGCCTCGTTCAGGGGCCGTGCTGTGCAAGGTCAGTGTTGTCCCTCTGACGCCTGGCAGGTCCCTGCTCCTCGCGTGTGCTCCCGAAGGATCCGCGCCTGCTGCCACTAGAAGTGCTGTAGTTCAGCATCCAAATCCCTACAGTTATTTGGAGCTGGATTCCTGATCAGAAGGAATTGATTTGGGGGAGGTTGAAATGTCAGGGGCTGGCCTGAAGAACAGCTTTTTCCTGTGAGTTCTCAGCTGCTGGGAGACAGACCTCTCTTACCCTTTGCCCAAGCAGGACCAGGGCTACAAAACTATACTAAATAAGGTACTAAATGATTTTTATTTGCTAAGCATGCTGCCAACCTGCCGGGGCAGCCTGGGCATGGTTTGCTCAGAGCTGCTGCTGAAACCCTGACCCGCAGGCCAGGCAGCGTGCAGCCAGCGATGCTGCAAGGTCAATGCCAGCCCCCTCTTCATCTCCCCATAATGAGGCCAGTTACAGACTGGACCTCAGCTCTGCCTGGTCAGAGTTCTCATCCCTCCACAGCTCGGAGGGAAGAAGCCACGAGGCCTCGGGACGTTCATGAGACGCAAACCCACGTGATGTTCGTAGCTGCACATCACAGCTTCAGCAAGAGCAGGTATCGAAGCACAAGCACTCACCTGGGCGCAGTCCGTCTGGAGGCTGTGTCTGTAGCAACTTGAAAGTGGAAGCTCGGTGCTGCTGCAAGCTCAGGGGCTTCATCGTCCATTAAACCCTGCGAAGTAACACGGGAGATCTTTAGAGAGGAGAAGGGAAGAAAAGAGCTCACGGTCGTCAGGCTCGTGAGAGTCTCCTCAGGAGCCTGAGAGATGCTGGAACACGGTTAAGTACAAGATGATCAATTAAGGCTTAAATAAACCCAAATGAGCAAACAATGAGAGCCATCTCGTATCGGAAAAAAAACCACAATTGCTCTTAATGCATCCTCACTGGATGAGTGGAGAGCTGGTGGGGGGATTGCATGCTGGGGGAACCCATCCTGGGAGACAGACCACAGGCGGGGGGGGCTCAGGGGGGCTGAGAAAGGGGCTGGAATCCAGCAGGAAACTTTTTCCCAGGTCTGTTTGGCTGCAACTGTCTGCTACGCTGCTAGATATTTGAGTAGGGCAGGTGAATCCAATAGTGAAAGGCCCTTTGCCCTTGCCATCAGCTCTTCTCCGGTCCTGAGCTGCTCCTAGAGCTTCTGACCCCTGCCTTGCCTTGAAATATCACCGGCTGGAAGCTCTCAGAATATTTTTGAGCCAGGAAAAAAAAGAGATATCAAAGGAGAGTTGAAGCTTTCAGCAGCACCAAAGCAAGCGTGCACATAAAGCTTTTATATATAGGCCATTATCTGGGTTCAGGGATGGTTTGAGACGCTCAGAGTGTGAACCTCGCAGGGGAGGGAGATCCCTTGGCCAGAGTCTGGGTGCGTGAGCTGTATCCTCACTGCTGTGCGGAGCCCTGGCTGCTGCCTGCCCGCGCCGGGCTGGGCCACACGTGCGGCCCTCGCTTCCGTGCCGCCTTAAAAATAGCCAGCACGGCATTTTTAGTGGCACGTTGAATGGCAGCTTGATGCCAACTGGCAATCTTGGCCCCCTTTGTCTGGCTCATTTGCTGCGCAGCGCTGCCAGGGCCGCGGGGCGGGCGACGGAGCAGCCCGCTGCTGCGGGAGCAGGAACTGCGAATCATCCCACCATTTAAGTAGGAGGGAAGGAAGTCATTAGCGAATTCATTTGTCTAACTTGTTCTTCTCGGAGTCATCTCTCCAAGAGAGAGTAAAGTTCCTGAGGCTGGTGCAAAGCTGCAGGCGCTGCCTGGCAGAGGCTGCCGTGCTGCGGGTCACAGCCGCTCACACAGATCCGCAGTAGGGACAAAAGTGGGGTTTTCCCCTGTGGCCTGAGCTGCAGTGCCAAGGTTTTGCCCTAACAGGGTTGCCAGCCCCCTCCTCACGAGCTGTAGGCACCCCTTGGGCACCCCAAGGGTGCTGTGAAGCAGCGGGCGAGCCGTCGCCAGCTGCGCTGCACTTCACCCATCAGCTCCTTGAAGCAGAATCTGTTAATTTGCCTCCGAGTGGAAAGAAAGACGCTGCCCCAGCTACACTTGCCAAGGAGGAGTGAAAAATCATCTCTTCAATAGAAATAGGTTGTCATTACCCATTTTCCTTTGGTATGGAAAAAAAAAAGCAGAAGTGTTACTTGGAGCTTGTGCTGAAGAGAGGAGCACAATGCAATTTCTGCCTCCTTGCAACACTGAACTTCAGCTTTTCAGACCAGTGCTGACAGGGAATAGGATTCTGGAAAGCACCTCACAGATCGGTTTTTTTTTTTCCCTCTGAGATGCTCTCAGGGGACTCTGAGGCTCGTGTTCACTTAAGGAAGCATCCATCCCCTGTGTTCTCCAGCTCCTCTAATGGCCCTGACAGGAGTGTATGGCAAGGCACAGCTCCAGGTCACCAGCCACCTGGAAGGAAAAAGTCACGAGGAGGGGGCTGAGAAGGTGTGAGAGAGCTGGGCAGCATTTCATGGGGCTCATCTGCTTGCTGACCATTCACCAAGCCAAAAAGAGCCGCTGCAAGCCCCCACAGAGCCTCCCTGCAGCAAGGGCTGCCCTCCTGGGGATGTTAACCAGCTTTTAAGCCACAGCTCCCTTTTTCAGGGAAGCATGCTATTTATCCACTTCTGTCCCCAAAGTCCTTCCCCAAGGACAGCAGGCAGAGCACCTTGCCTGTGCTGACAGACACTGGCCCTGCCACAGAGCCCACCTCACACGCCTGGCTCTGTGCCCCCCCCACCCCAAGCTGTGTCTGTCCAGCACTCTGACCCAACACAGAAGGCAGAAGCTGCTGCCCTGTTACAGTATTTGTCTGGCTAGGCTGCTCTCATGCAATTTCTTCTCTTTTTTTTCATCTAAAC
Organism: Urocolius indicus; assembly: GCA_013401255.1. Lineage (NCBI taxonomy): Eukaryota > Metazoa > Chordata > Aves > Coliiformes > Coliidae > Urocolius > Urocolius indicus. The sequence goes on from WBNH01008564.1 coordinate 545,134, forward strand.
ATTGCTAATCAGCTCCTTCAAGCTCCAACATATGTCCTATAAATATCCCTTGTGGAAGCAAAATCTGTCTCATATGTGCATGCAAGACAAAAGAAAAAAATTAGAAAGCATGAAGCCCTGACTTAGCAGCCCAGTGGCATAATTAAACTAAAGCCTGAGAGATCAATGAAAGAAGGAAAAATTGCCTACCTTCTCCATGCCCCTAATGCAGCCCCAGAGCACGGCAAAGCCCTGCTAGCCTCAAACCCCAACAGCCACAGAGCTTGCCTGGGCTCAGGTGCTGGTGGTTGTTGCCTGTAGGTCTCGTACAGCCCACCCAAAGGGCTTCTGGCAGCTGCTTGGCTGAGGACTGGGCAGAGGATGATGTGGGGATAAAGCTGGAGAGCCCTTCATTCCTGCAGCTAAGCAGGAAGCTCGGTGCCTTGTCTTCTTCTCAGTATTTAGCAGTGGCCTTGAGGTGCTCTTATAATTCTTGTTTCAAGGGCTTGCTTTGGGAATTTATGGTAAAGCCTGGGGTAGGGTGAGATGTCATAAGTCTAAATGGGATAGGGATGGGCTCCTGGGGCAAGATACCTCCAGGCACAAGTACCCTGAATGCAGCAGCAATACCATGTAGGTGTTACTCCTCTGGCTCTGCCTCCATTCCAGTATGGCTGATAGGAATGAGCTCAGATCAATCATCTTTCCCAGCTTGCATTCACCTCCTCCCCGGCCTGCTGCAGAGCCCAGATGCTGAAGCAGCACCCTGAGGACAGATGAGTATCTGAGCAGCTTAATTGCCTTCAGCACAGGCATCAGAACCCACCTGCTCACCCCACACTTTGTGCTCAGGTGCCTTTTGTTTTGATGGAGACACAGTCAGCTCACGGCCAGTTTCACCTCCAGCACGCCCAGACCTCAGCCCTCAGCCCTGAGCCTTGCAGCCTCTGTTCTGAAGCTGCCAGAGGTTGGAGAGCCCAGGGACTGGGCAGGCAGGGGCTGGAGAGCCCCCAGGGATTAGGTAGGCAGGGGCTGGAGAGCCTGGAATCACCAGATGGAGTCAAAAGCAACCACCTGAGAAAAAGCATTTGTAGGAGACTGGAAACTGTGCTTTTAACAGCTCAAGAGGTAACCTGCTGTTGTTAACTCTGCTGAGAAATCCTTGGCATCGTTAGGAAGGTGACACTGACTTCAGCATTGCCATGGTTTCCCCAGGTTTCACATCGAGCTGCTGGCAAGGTGAAGCAAGGTGGCTCTCGTTCCTGCGGTGGCTGCTGGCTGGGAGGCATTCACAGCCCGGAGACGTGGAACCCGAGCACAGGTCTCCTCTGCCTTGCAAAGGAGAGGTGCTGTCACAGGGGGTAATGCTTTGCACCGTTCCTCACAGGGAAGGAAAAGCTGACCCAGGCCTTTGTGAGCCCCTGTAGGAGCGAGGGCTCAAGCTGTGGTGGGAGCCTGAGGGCTCAGGGCAGAGGCAAAGCCAGCTCTGGTTTCACTAACTTGCAAGACTCAGTGGCCACACATCAACCACATCGCACAGAGGGCAGCTGCTGAGTTAGAACTGTGGCCCTCACCAGAAAGAGGTGGCAGGAGCCAACCTGGTGCCTGGCAAAGCCTGACTGGATGAGCTGCCAGCCGGGATCCCCCCAGCCAGGTCTCTCTGTGGTGCTCAAGCCTGTCTGCAGCAGCTGCTCCCTGGGATGCTTCTCCATGCTGAATTGTGGGGTTTTCACCCCAGTGGCAGTGTGTAGTAGGTTGAGGTCCAGCCTTACACAGCTCCCTGTGTACAAAGGCTTCCCTAAGAGCAGGTGCCTGATGCTCAGCCTGGATTATTTCCAGCTCTGGAGCCACACGCTCACGTCTCACACACCCTGGGCTGATGAACTTTTCCTTCTCTCAGCTGCTGGGAGGTGGTGCAGAGGATAATGAAATTAGGAGACTCGGGTTTCATAAACGCTACGTGCTTCTTAAACCCCACCAAGCACCTCTAGCAGGGCTGCTATAGATTGCCTTTGCCTTGGCTATATTTGTCTCATAAATCTCAGCGATGTTGACAATTGGGCACGGTTTAATTTTGCAAATCTGAGGAATGATCAGGCCAATTTAGTTCACATTTAAAGCATTTGTGTTCACGCGCTGGAAAGCCTTTTCTTCTTCCTTGCTCCTTGCCTAAGGCCCTTATTATCTGCTGGTGCTATTTATCAATGCACAGCAGGTATATTACAGTAAGGTCTCTTTCGTAAAGTGATACGAAATAATCATTCCAGTTCCTCATCTGCTCAGCAAGAAAAGTGTGCCCAGCTCTCGGGCTCGTCAGCCTTCCGAGACGCAGAGGCTTTTTATATTGCTGCGGGAGGAGTGATTTAACTCAACAAGCTTCTCTCATCAATGGCAATAGTTTTATAAACTGACAGGAGCTGTGTGTGAATTAGCACAGTGCTCCCTCCCCTGCAGCTCGGTCCCTGCACGCCCTGCCTCGGCTGCAGGGGATGCTGAGGGATCCCCCCCAACCAGCAGCGGGGTTCACCTGCCCTCCCCCAGCTCCCGGCTCGTGCAGGGGGGTGAGAAACCCCTCCCCAGGCTGGAGATGCTGGGAGGCACCGAGTTTGGGGCAGAGAACTGTCGTTTTTGCTCCTGAAACAGTCTTTAATAAGAAAAAAAAACCCTCCTCCTCCTTCAGGCACACGTAACAGCTCCTTATCCCCTCTTCTCAGCACAGATTTGTCCATGATTAGGGAGGGAGTGTGCAGACCTATTAAGCCATTTAATTGCCACAACTGCACAGGTTTGTGCCAGGCCTTTGGGATGCTGCTGGGCTGCAGCAGCCACTGAAGCTGTCTGAGTGGGGCCCTTCTTCCCTTGGCCTATAATTAAAAGCTCGGTGAAGTGCCTGGAGATGTCTGCATGCCTGAAAAGCACTGCAGAAAAGTACAGCCAAGGGAGCACGTTCCCCAACAGAAGGAAGATCAGATGGACCTGGGAGCTGGAGAGGAGCAAGTCCTGTGAGCCCAGCAAACACTGACCTACGTGCCCCAGGGTGCTTGGGACCTGCAGCAAGCCCAAGCTCCAGGGGCCCCTCCACGCTGCCTCTGCCCTCAGAGCAACGGCCTCTGCAGAGCAAAGGGGATGATTTAACGGGCTGCCTTTCCTTGAGCAAAGGGAATGTGGTTTTTGTTTGGCTTTCTCCTCCCCCAGGGTCCGAGGTTTAATATTACCTTCCCATTAATTTATATGAGAACATTTCCAAATAGTAAACTGCCAATAAATTAGTAATGCTGATCTATAAAAGGGGGGGGAAAAAATGGTGTGTTGTGAGTTTATAGCCCTGTGGAAAAGACATTAAAGAGAGGTCTCCTTAGCACAGAGCACTCTGGGGAGCACGGAGGGGCTGAATGGGCTGTCTGCGGCAGAACAGGGCTCACCTGCAGCTGCAAGGGCACTCAGCCTCCTTCACCTCTGCCTGGCATAAAACCTGATGCAAGGTGCTTTGTCTCATCGCAGACAAGCCCTTACTGCTTCCCAAGCTCTTACAGAAGCTGGTGAGCAGGCGCTGGGTGATGTGAGTCTGCAGGACTCCCCGTCCTCAACCTCAGCTCGCAAACCCTGCAGCTCCTTCCCTGCCACTGGGCTAAAGGGATGAGTTGCTGTGTGTGTACAAGCTTCCTCTCTAACAGCCACTTTAAATATAAGTGGAGCTGATTGATAATTTTCCCACTGAAGAAACCTGAAATGAAATAAATAGGATTTGGGACCTGGGGCAGCGATGCTCCTCTGCCGTTCTGTCGCTGCACGGCACTACTTGCTTCCAGAGAGGCTTCTTCCAGCAGAGACAGCCACTGGCTGCAGAGAAGGTATTGGGGCAAACTGGTGGTGAAACGTTGAGGGGATGCCTCTGGGTGGGTTTTGCTGCCCAGCTGAGTCCCCTCTTTACCCAGCAGCCATTTTCCACAGCTGCCAGGAGAAAAGCAGAACTACCCCTTGGGCTTCATCCCTTCATCTCTGGTTTTGTATCTCATGGTCTTTACCACCACAGAGGCAGTAGGGGACAGGGCAGGTCCCCAGTTTGGGTGCAGGCAGGCCGGGATCTTTGGGCACAGGTGGTCTGGGATGCTCAGACATGTGGTTCTGCACCATGGGATAACCATGATCCCTTCCCCAGCTTATCCGAGAGGCAAACGTGGATGTCAGCCAGCCTGGGGAAACATGGAAGGAACTTTGATCTCTGCAGCCAAGGCCCCTCACAGCACAGAAGAGAAGCAAGTGCTTTCTGACTGCTTTTCAAACACGCTCCCTCCTCCCTCAGCATCGCTTTGGCAGAGCCAGACGGGGGGGGGGGGGGGGGGGGGGAGAAAGCACAGAAAGATTCCCAACGACCAAACCAAAGGTGATGAAAAATGAATGAGAAGACAATACAGCCTGAAGAGAACAAACAATCTGGAGCAAATAGTTTATTTCAAGATGCTAACAAATTTGCTCCACAGGCCTGTAGAAAAACCAGGCACCATCCAGCCAGCCTTTGCCTTATTTATAGAATAATTACCATGATTTATTAGCTGTGATCAGAAACATATTTATGGCGTGGAAGTTTTCAGCCATATTTCAAGTAATTCACCTCCTCACACAACTCCCTGTCGCTGTCATCCCAGCTCTGCTTTTTCTTCCCCTTGAAAACCTGCTTGCACGACAATTTATGGCTTTGTTTGTGGGAAAAGCGGGTGTCTTGCTCCAGAGAACAAAAGCAAAACGAGCCTTCAAGGGTAAAGCCCCATCCCTCGCAGCCCTGGGGCAGCTGCCTGGGCCACTGACGGCTGTCTCTGCCCTCTGTCACGACACAGGCGACAGCCCCAGCACACCCACGCTCTCGCTGGCCCCGTCCTCATGCAAAAGGATGTGGCTTCCTCCCCAAACCCTGGCCAAAGGCTGCTCTGCCCCAAGCACTGCGAGGCACTGGGCAGAGGATGTCCTGGCAGCATCATGTATCACCCCACGAGGCTCCTGGTCTCCTTCCCCCTGTGCCCACCAGCATCCCAGCACAGCTGGAAGGGGACAGCCAGCACCTCGTCTTCCACAGTTCACGTCAGAGCCCGTCTCCCCATCCCCAAAAACAGGCAGGAAAAAAAACCATCATGTTCTCATGCCAGCCTCTTCATATATCCCTGTCCTCTCCCGACTCCTGCTGCTTGATATATCTCGCTGTTTTCAGCACACAGAGGGAGAAAACACTCTCAGAAGAATGTCAAATGCACCAGGTTTGGGAGAAACACCTAAATATTCATCCCCTGCTCCAACCAAGGCGCTAAACACTTGTTTTCTGCTGCTGTTTTGCAGGGACAAGGTGAGGAGCCACAGGACAGGACAGGGCTGGGGGAATCCCCCTGGCATCAGAGGGGTACCCACTCGCATCTGGAGCCCGTGGCACTCTCCGTGGAGGAGAGGCTGCTGGGTGCCAGGGCTGTGCAGGGGCCCTGGGGGGCTGCACCCTCTGTGTGTGTGCTTTGCAGGAGGGTTTGTGCACAGATTGAGCTGTGAGGCTGCAGACAGACAGACACACAGGGGAGAGGCTGCAGGGTTTGGGTGCCAGCCATGGAGGGGAGCTGAGATGCCCACCTCTGCTGTTACCTGCTTCAGATGTCTCTGCCACCTTCTGCTGCTCCCAGCCCGAGCTGCAAGAGGTTTATTTCAGCACTTCTCCACTCTCCCTTTGTCTTTCTTTTCCCTCTCACAATAAAAGTAAGCTGTTATTTCCAATTTGTTTCATGCTGCACTCATTCATCCCCCCAGTACCCACGGGGATGGCAAGACACAGTCTGAGCCAGCACTTGAATACTGAGGTTGGGGGAAAAAAAAAAATGGTCTTAAAGTTTGTAGGTCTTTAGGAGTGAATGAAGTTTGATGCTGGTGGAAATCTGAGCTGCTGCAGTCGAGGACCTGCTGCAGACCAATTGATTCTCATCAACTCTTATTTGCTCTCGCCTGCACAGTCTTAGGACTGGCTTATTGCACAAATATCCCCTCCTGCTGCCTGGCTTCTCGGAGCTTTTCTCCTGTCTAGGGTCTGCCATAAGCTGCCTAGGAAGCTTTAATTCTCTGCTTTGAAAAGGTGATTGCATTTCACCGGCCAAAACACTGGATTTTATTACAAAGCTGGGATCACAAACTTCATGAAAGGGGACTAACCCTCCCCCCCCCTACCCCTCCTGCTGCTGCTCTGCCACAAACATCAGCTCTTCCTCCAGGGACAAGCAGTTTGGGCAAAGGGCAGGTCAGAGGTAATTAGCTACTGTTAATTGGCTGTTCTGCACCACCCCTGCCCTTCCAGGCCCTGGTGTAGGAAGATGCTTCCAAGAGCTTGTCACCTTCTTAGAGTAACACACCCAGGACCAGATGCAAAAGCTGACACTAATAGGATTAATGACCAGAGAGCAGAAACAGCTCCATTGTGGTTTGGGAATTAGATGTATCTGGGAGCAGCCAGGGTATAATTTGGTTCATTTGTTAGAATAACATTATATAAAAAGAAGACTAAAGCAAGCCCCTTCTCATGGCCTGGGAAGACAAATAAGAAGGATGGGCCTTGTCCCTGGTGGCATTTGTTTTCATTAAGTGGGTGGAAGAGACCTGATGGCAGCACAGAGCTTGATTGTTGAGTAACCTTGTTGACTCTCAAACAGTCAGAAGCTTTCAAACCAGAACCAGCAAGCCAGCTCAATTAAAACAAAACCCAACCTAAACCTTTAGCTTCCACATCCCTCTGCTTCTCACCCGTGTGGATGGATCTCTAAGCATCAGCTCCCCACCTGAAGCCCCCTGGCTAAGGACACGTCAGTGTCACTTGGGAAATGCCATCACCAGCCAGGGTGCTCCTGGAAGCCCTCTGCTTGGCTGGAGAACCAGAGAGAAACGTTTGCTTCCTCTGGCTTATTTAATTCTCTGAGCTTCGTGTCACGTTTGTTCCCAAGGTGCCAAAATCAAAGGGGTTTGTGCCCTAAAGTGGCTCAGAATTTGTAACTTGTGGTCTCATGTTCTGCAGGAGCCTTTCCTTGATGTGCCTCTTTCTGTCTCTGTCTGGTTGCTCCAGAAGCAAGACCTCACCAGCCTGTTCCCTGAGTTAAACTCCTTTTCCAGCCCTAATCCACCTAGAAATAGATGCTGTGCAGGAGCCTGCCCTGCAAAGGGAACTGTTGGATGCTCCCACGTGAATTCTTGGGAGCTCTTTCTGATCCAGCCTCCCCTCGTGCCTGGCCCCAGCAGCCTGGAGGACCCAGGGCTGGGCCAGCTCTGGAGCCCTGTGCCCTCCTTTCCAACTCAACCTCTCTTCTCTCTCTCTTTCAGCTTTGCTAACACTTGTCAGCTCAGATTCCCGAACTTCTCAGCAGCACGGTCATCAGGGGCAGTTTAATGACTTTTAGAAAGAGGCTGAGCAACGCCTGGCCCTTTCGCCTCCTAATTAGAAACCCTCTTCTCTAATGCTTTCAAGGTCACAGCTCCTCTCCCCACGTCTAATTATGACTCCAGGCTTATGTGCTCTTTGACTAGTCCGGCTTATCCACCCGTGCTTGCTTTGCCACAGCTCTTAATCGGTACCAAAAGCAGCTCCTAATCATTCCCACCACCCCGTGCCTGGAGAGAGGAGGCTCCTGGCTGGATATAAGCTGAGCAGGAGGCAGGGAGCAGCTTTTCCCACCTGTGCTGAGAGGATGCTGCACGGGGGAGTGGGGTGAGTGACCCCAAGGGACCCACACACAGGGCATGGGGAGATGTGGGCACGGGAAGCCTGGCTGGGCATAAGTCCCACTGCCTGATCCTCCCTCTGCATCTCCAGGCCATATCCCCTTCTCACTCTGCAGGAAAATCACTTGAAACATTCCCTTTCCCCCCTCATTTCTTTGGCTCTGGGCTCCCCAGCACACTGTTAGTGCCACTATTCCTTCTGCTCTGGCCCTCGTGGGACCCATCCCCTTCATCCCAAGACACCAGCCGGTCCTAAGAGCAGCTCTGTGCTGCCCCAGAGCCCTGTCCCTGCCCGCAGCATCTCCAGGTTACACACAACAGAGAGAAAAGGTGCCTGAGCCACGCTTCTGCCATCTCCCCTCTCTGATGCTGCGATTTTTTTGATAAGCTCCTTGTTTTCCCAGACACACAGTACAAAACTATTTTTCTTGCACCGAGCAGACAAGATGTTGAAGTGGGTTTTTTTTTTCCCTGTGATAACTGAAAGTGGAAGAAATCCTGCTTGCAATTCTTGTCAAGCCGAGGGATCTCTTTGTAGTTCAGTGAATCATTTCATCCCCAATGTTAATTTAAAAGCAAACAAACAGAGCTGAATGCATGTGATAGTAGAATTATTTCCAGTACGTTTCAGGTTCTGTTGAGCTGTGCTGTAAAAACACCATCGCACGGGGCCCGTGGGGAGGAGCTGCAGAGGGGGGCTGGTGGCTCAGCTGAGGATGGCCTTAGCCCTCCTGCACCCCATCACACCCCACTGCACCCTATCATGCCCAACCTGGGTCTGCAAGACTGCAGAACCCTGTGCTGGGAGAGCAGAGTGCGCTGATGCTCCCAGGGAGCATCCCTGGAGCATCCCCCAGACTGTGGGTGCAGAGGGGAAAAGCTGGTCACTGACACAGCTGCAACAGCAAACCCAGAGTTAAAAACCTCCTCCCGAGAAAGGGGAGCTGCAAAACATCAGCCTTGTTCCACCTCAAAAGAGCAAGAATGAATCAGAAAAGGGCAAAGTGCGTGAAAAGGCTGAATTGTAATAAAAATGGTGTTTAAATGTGCCACTGAGAATTAATCACTTTCCCCTTCACAGCTTCCCCTTTGTGGGCTGTTCCTGGGAATCTGTGGAAGGAAACATGAATGAGGAATGAGTTTTATTCTGTGTGTAAACTAGATGGGGGGTGTAATTGCCCTGGTTTATAGGCACCACACTCAGCTGGGCAGGCAAGAGCCATTAACCCCACTGGCACACTGCGAGGGGAGCGAGGGGGGGGGGCAGCTGGAGCATGCAGCCCTGTAACCCCCTGCCCAGGGGCTCTTACTGGAGGGGGGTAGACCTGAGGGCACTTTTGGCTGTGCTCCAGAGGCTGGCAGTCCCAGCAGCTCTCTGTGGGGGTGATGGACACCCATTTCCCACCCATTTTGGTGTTGGTGAGGTTGAGGTGAGAAGTGTTGTGGTGCTGGAGGAGCAGGAGGCAGCCGCATCTCAAGCCCGGCACCGCAGGGACCAGGCAGCCCTCTGAGCTCGACAGATGCCTGAGATGGGGAGCACTTATCCCCTTGGAGGAAAAGGCTGGAGATAATGCTTCCCAGCGAGAGGCAAAGCACTCCATCTGCTCACCTCGTTGGGAAGGAGATGGGAGCAACTCACCGGCTGCCTGGAGGAGCAGCGGGCACAGAGGGGCCCGCTGAGCTGAGCCAGATCCCAGCCAAGCCCAGGGCAGAGCCAGGCAGGGCGGGCAGCCAGGGTGGGCATCGCTGGGGAGGTGATGCTTTCCTCCCCCACATCTCATCCCACTCCTTCCCGCCAGCTGCTGGCAGCCGAGCAGCAGTGTCGTGGTATCGCTGGGGAGCATCAGCACTGGAGGATGCTTTGTCATCAAACCCCCCCCCCTCTTGCTGGCAGGCCCAGGGAACCATCACCTTTCCAGATACACAAAATCAATGCTGTCCTATAGTCCAAAAACCTTTAAACACCAGACAGGCAATTTGTCTTCTTTTATGGTGGCTGAGAGTTGAAGGGAGCCTGGCCAGATTAAATAATCCAGCAATAGCAATTTGAGGTCATTTTCATCATATTAATGGTTTTCTGGCATGTCGTGAAGGAGCTGGGCTTGGACACTCACCGTGGCCTCACTTCTCTGCAGAGAAGCACTTTACAGCAGACATTGCAACCAACATCAAGTGAGGGTGAAGAGGCAGCCGTGATGCTGGTGGCACTTGGCATCTGCCAGAGCAACCACATCTCCACTCCAGCCTGGCAGGAGCAGGATTTGGCCTCTGTGGGCTATTTATCCCGTCTGCCAAGGGGACAGCAGAAGGAAAACTGCTTGAGACTCTGCTTTGTTCCCTCCTTTTAATGAAGAATTAACTAGGGTTGGAGATTTATGAATCTGTTTGAAGGTTTCAGTGCAGAAACGCAGCTCAGTATTTCAGAGAGATTTTGTGGTAAGAAGATCTGTGACCACGCTGCTGTGTAATTATGCATCCAGCACTCTGCCTGCCTCCCTCCCCCTTACAAACCCACCTCAGAGACTGCACACAAGGGTAAGGGGGTTGAGGGGGGGGAAGCAGGGGAGGAGCTGAAAGTCAGAATATTCCTTAGAAACAGAAAGCAAATTTGAGATAACATGAAAACCATTTTGACAGATCTGAAAGCCTTTTGTAAGCACTTGCCAGGAACGTTTTTCACAGCCCGGATTTCATTAGTAAAGACTTCTTGCAGGAGGCAGATTTCTCAGCGTGAACGTTACACGTTACAGATTCGGCTGCAAAACACACAACGGAGAGAACTCCCACCAAGCAGAGGGAAGAGCCTGGCGTGGCTGTGGGATTCCCCAGCTCTGCCAGACCCACAACCCCCCTGAAACTTCACTGCCTGGGGGAGACTGGGGAGAGATGGTTTGTTTTCCCCAAGGGATATTTCTGTAGCTCTCCAGAATAGCGTCTGCAGGCAGCGATGGGGAGTGTGTAGGTAGATGTTTACCCAGGGAAGGAAGGAAGAAAGGAAGGAAGGAATGAAGGAAAAGTGACTCTCCCGTGCCACAATTACTCGGCACAGACTGCAGCAGTTGGAGGAGAAAGTCAGAAATAGCTGTGGGTCCGTTTGAGAACGTCACTGCCTGTCGCTGGTGATTCACAAAGACCGAAACAAACCATCTCTACCAACTTACTACCTACCTAAAGAGATTTACTTGGAACTAATTACGCAGGGGCTGCCTGGGAGGAAGGGGGGATCCCTCCCCTCAATCCCTCCAGCAAGGCAGGACATGGCTACTCCCCCTGCCCAGTGAGGTTTTGGAGTCCCAGCCCTTCTCCAGCCTCCCCAGGCAATTCATCCTCAAGGTTTCTCTGTTTCAGCACGCTGCCAAGAGAGACAGTGACAGATAAAGGAGAAGAGCTCCACATATAACCTCGATTACCCAAGGATAATGAGGCCCGGTGCACCCTTAAGGTATTGGTAATATTTGTATCTATTCAGCTTTTTCAGAGCTAAAGGTGCCCATTTATATCCATTAAAAGCCGACAACTGGACGGGGAGCGGAGCCCCGCGCGCGCCTCGCCCCGGCTGCCTCCTGATGGGCAGCATCCATCACACCAGCTGACATCCCTGCCAGGGCGCTTGGCTCCTCACACATCACACTGGGATGTGTGAGGTTGGAGGCTGCACCGCTGCCTGGGCGAGCACAGCCCCATCCTGCTGTGCTGCCAGTGCCCACGGGGCCCTCACCGGCCCTTGGAAAGGAAAGACAGATGTGGTCCTGACAGCAGTTCCAGCCCCTCTGCCACCTCCTGCCAAAGCTTCTTACATGGGAGCTGTGGCTGAGTGCCACGTCCCTCACCGGGGTCACACCACAGCAAACAGCCCCCCCCCCACGGATGCTGCACGGTCCTGGACGTGCTCAGCACCATCCCATCTCCTTTGCATAGCGAGATGTGAGCACACAGAGCCTCTGCAGATCCTCAGGCAATACCTCCCTTGGCAGTCGCTTTCCCAGCAGCTGTAACCCTCCATACACTACTTTTAATTATGAGGGGAAAACATCGTTAAGTAGACTGATCCTCACAACAAACTGATGCCTAATGGCCCCGAGGTGCCTTAATTGGGTCAGCCCTTTTGTAACGAGACCCATCCCTGACAGACTGAGCCATCAGCTGGAGAAAGAAATCGTGTTCCCTACCAGATTGGTTTAACTGGATGAAGGAATAACTTGTTTTAGCCTATAAGAAATAGAAGATTACATGTCTTGGCATGAAATCCTTTTGTTAGGTGAGGATGGTGTAAGGAATAATAAACAAAGCCTAAACCAGGAGCATCGCTGCTGCATTTCCTGAGCCGTTAGGACTTGGTGGTTAAGGAGGACAGCAAAGGAGCCCAGCCCAGGGCACAGAGCCATTCTTCAGGTGCCATGCACACCCCTCTCAGGTAAATATTTGGCCAGGGGGCAGCGTTATCTTCCCCCTTGCCAAGTCTGTTACCAGTCCCAGCACAGGCACACTCTGCTGATCCTGAGGCAGCCCATTTGCAGACCTTTTCTGCCTTCCCAAAACTCTTGGCTTTTGTGTGGTTTCAGTACATTCTCTGCTTTTTCTGCTCTTGGAAAGTGCAGAAGGGTCTTGGAAACATCGTGTAGGGCTTTCAGCCTGGCACTAAGGCTCTCAAACTGGAGAGACAAGAAAACAACTTGCTAGAGAAGCTGCACATACCCGAGCACTGGGTTTGCAGTGCAGCAGGAAAGAACTGTACCAGACAGATAAAAGCACGAGAGAAGATGATGCCTGTTTCATCACTGATCCAGGCAGTGCCCAGGTTTTAGCTCAGGGCTCCAGCCCAGAGCTGTGAGTGATGCAAAGCCAAATCAGGGTCGCCACTGCCTTCACAGCTGCTTTACTGCTGCTCCCAAAGACCACCTCAGACACGGGGAAATCTGCACCCTTTTATTTTTCTCCACCTAGATTTTGATCCTCAGTGTGTGACTCGCATCGGGGTGAAGCAGTTGCTGATGCATCACCCCTCCACCTCATCCAACCTGATGAGATGGGTTTTCTTCATGCAGAAGTCCCTGAGGAGGGGCCAAGAGCTCCTTTGCTGCTGAGGCTTCACGTGAGCAGCACATCACCCGTTCAGGGTCTCCCTGGACACTACAGAAGAATCTGTCCATTTAAACAGGATTATTTCTGGGTGGCAAACCACAAAGTCAATTTGGCTCTAATCCCTTTAAACAGAACCAATTATTGGTGTGCTAACGACCCTTCTGGGGGTGTCTCCCAGGCATAGGCTGCTCACTGGAAGGTTTGCAGGCAGAGGAGCCCAGACACCCAGGAGAAGGGCACCAGGATGATATGAGGGTCCATGGAGGGGCCACAGCACTGGGCTGGGACCCCACACAGAACCCCTCCTGCCTGCTCCTGCCCCCTCACTCCCTGCTTTCAGCAAAATAGCATGAGAATAAACAGCTTTAATCACACAATCCCCACTTCCTATAGCTAATAATATTATCATCACGATATTAAGCCTGTTAATTCTTCCTATCAATTTATTTGCTGTTTTTGTACTCCCATGTTGTAATTTTCAATTTAATTAGTTTCAGTGTTTCTGAGGGCAATAGGTCTTGGTTTATCTTTGCAGCTAATAGTCCTAATTGTTTACCCTTTCTTCAGCAATATCTCATTAACTTTATGTGCCATCATTTCCGTGTCATCTCCAGAATTAATTCCCTTACTATTTGAACCGTGTTCCTACAATCTCTTCCCCCTTTCACTTCTCTAAGCCTGCTGGACCTTGCCCATCCCTGTGCTCCCAAGTGCTCCCGTGGCTCAGCGCTGCTGAGCAAGGGGCAACCCAGAGGCTTTGGGCTGTTTGGGTCATTCTCGAGCTAGTGTCAGGTCACAGCAGCAAGAGGAGCTGGTGTTCATTAAAGGCCACTTTTGATATAACTAATCAAGCAGGCAATTTAGAAGAGATGTCAAGTCAGGTCCCTCCTGGATGGCTCTGCAAACTGGCCGCGCTCCAGGGACCTCAGAGTCTGGGGAAAGCTCTGTCTCCCTGGCTCCAGCACTGCAGGGACTGTGGCCCCAGGCAGAGCCCCTGCATCTATCAGCACCTGCAGCCACGCTGCTCCTCTCCCTGTGCCTTTCCACAGTTGGTCCTGCTCCTCGCAGACTGTTTTGGGTGTTGTTTCTGCCTTTAACAGCTCGGGGCTGCTTTTCCTGCTGACGGCTCTTCCCCTTGGCTCCAGCAAGTGTAAAGTTTCTCCCCTCCAGCATGGCAAGAGAAAGCTGTTGGGAACTGAGAGCATCCCCATCCCTTCTGAGGCAGTAACACAGCACAGAGCTCCTCAGCCCTCCGTCAGCTCCCCGGGCTCTGTTTGCGCAGGTTAAGTGGAGGGCAGAGCTGGCAGATAGCTTCCCTCCCCCCGACTCCTGCCTTCAGACCCCATTAATCACACTCCTAATGAGTTTGTGTTCACAGATGAGATGTTTTTGGCTGCAGAGATGAGTTGCAGATGATATCTCCCATTGATTGTTTCACCCCGCTCGAATGATTTGTACCAGGAAATGGGTCTGAATTTCCCCTTTAAATCAGGCTGAGAGAGCAGCCTTGGCACCCAGAGACAGTCCTGCAGTTGTGAGCGTTGCAATCACTTGGGAACTTTTTCCTCCATGTTCCCAGTTTTACATCCAACTCCACTTTCTGACCTGCCTGGGCTCAGAAGGCAGCAGACCCCCAGGCTCCCCACACCCCCAGGAAGCTCCATGGGTCAGAGCTGGGAACAGAGATGCACTTTCCCTGTCAGGGAGGGATCTGCTGCTGGAAGCTGTAAGGGCAACTGAATTATTTATTGCTATACAGGTTCCAGCAGAGTCAATGGAGACAGCAGGAGGGGTTCCCTTCCCAGCACACATCAACCAATGTGCCACAGCCAGGCCAAGCCCACCAAGAGCTCCCAGGTCTGCACAGCTCCTGCCCCACAGCTTGCTGGGAGAGCTTGGGGAGAAGCTACAGCAGGGCAAGGACAACTTTCATTCTTTAAGGAGATCCAGGTGTTTGGACAAAGGGCTTTGGGGAACAAGCCAAGGGAAAGACAGTGAGCCCAGAGCTCCTCAGCCTTCTGTCAGATAATTGATGGATTTGAGACTATGGCTGGCATGCAAAGGGCACAGGGGGTAAGCAAACACATGTACATGCAACATATGGAGAAACACACATGAAGTACAAATCAGCCATATGGCCAAATGTTTCTGCCAAGCCTTCTTTTCTCTTTCCTATGGCTATATTTCATCTTCCATGAGCTGCCACAGAAGGTACCCATGTCCTTCCTCCACACTCCCAGTCACAGCATCACATCCAGCCACTTTGAAACATTTTCTGGATGCTTCCCTTTCTTAAAGTCTCATATTTGTCTTCCAGATTGCACAGAGAGAAAACATTCCCTGAAAACCAGAGAGGAATGGGCAGAAGAGCCCATTGGCCTCTCAGACCCGAGAATGACAAAACCTGTGCCAGGACGTAGCTGGCGGGAGCAGAAGCTCGTCACTGAGCTCAGAAGGATCCAGATTGTGCTGGACCATCTTCCAAGACTAGAGGTAGAGCAGCCACCCCAAGGAGCAGAGCACACACAGAGAGGAGCTGCACCAGCTCCACGCCAGGATCTCATCACCCCACGGCACTGCAGTTTGCCCCATGAATTACCCCCATGCTCTCTGTTTCCACAGCGGGCTGAGCGATGCCTTGACAGGCTGCAGGTCTCAACACACAGGATTTCCAAAGCAATGTGCCCAAGGACTGGCAGCGGGAAGGCACATCCCATTCTGTTTGGCAGCATGAGCCAGATGTGGAGGCAGAGGCTGCTGGAAGGGAGCCCACGGCAGGCGGTGACATTTCTCTAACCCCATATTGACTTTGGCTTCCAGAATCAATTTTCTTTATTAGCTGATGAATCTCCTCAAAAGACTTTCTGTACTGAATCTAGATAAATTATTTAAGCAGTAAATTCTTTCCACTCCAGCACGGTTACGGCACGGTGATTTCACAGGGAAGAGCAGCGGGGAGAGGTTTGGGGACAAGGTCACCGTCAGCAGAGCATCCGAACAGGAATGGGTTTGCTAATAAGTGACTGTACAGCTGAGAGTTACTGTAAAACCCAGGGTGATTAATAAGGAACAGGTCTTTGGCAGAACGCTGGGATTAGGGGTGAATACCAGGAGCAAGTCACAGGAGACTGGAGCCTTCGTTTGTTATGCAAGCGAGTTGCTGCTGAAGGAGGGTACGGTGCTGGGTGCAGGCAGCGTGCCCTGGGCTGGGGCACAGGGACCAACCCATGTGCCTCTGCAGGGACACAGGGCAGAGGCACAGCAGACATCTGTATGTTGTGGGGATCCTGCAGACAGGCTCCTCCTGGCACACACACTCTGCAGCCACATCCATGGTCACCTGCTAACGGTTACCCAAAGCCCCAGGTGGCAGCAGGGCTGGAGATGGAGTGAGCTCAGCTCACTGCCCTGCCTCCTCCTCCTCCAAGGTCTGCTGCCAGCACCTCGTTTGCTTTCTAAATCAGGCTTCACACTGCTGTCAGAGGTTGGTGAGCTGCAAGGCCAAAGCCAACCTAAGAGCCACAGAGTAAGAAATAACTCTGCCTCCGAGGATAACACTGGCTCCCGAGGTCAGAAAAATTCAAACATATTTATAGCCAGCAAAAGGAAATGATGGTGTTAAACAGCAGCTCAGGTAGGTGGAGACCTGGCAGGAACGGCTGTCTGTGGCCATCCCTGAGGTACCAGGGGTGTGATTACACAGCCTGGGGTTCTCATCCTGAGGACTTCACTGCCATCCTTCTCACGAGCCCACACTGGGGGTCAAAAGGCTAATGTGTGTTTTGTGCAGAACAGAACTATAAATCAGAGATATAACCCCAGGCTTAGGGGGGCATCCCCAGCAGGCAGGTGCAGGCTGAAGGGGAACAGCAGGGCCCAGCACGTGCACACACAGACCCCTCTGCGTGTCCAGAGATGGGCAACGAGGCTGGGGAAGGATGGAGAGAAGTTTTATGAGGAAAGCCTGAGAGAACTGGAGAAGGCTGAAGGGAGATGTGATCACTCTCTGCAGCTATCTTCTCCCAAGTAACGGGACAAGAGAAAAAGGGGCTCAAGTTGCCCCAGGGGAGGCTGAAATTGGAGCTGAGGAAGAACTTTCTCCTTGAGAGAGTTGTCAGCCCCTGTGCCAGGCTGCCCAGGGAGCTGGGGCAGTGCCCAGCCCTGGAGCTGAGGTGCTGAGGGCCATGGGGGTAGTGGTGGGCTGGGCAGGATGAGGGGAGGACTTGGATTTTATCTTAAAGATCTTTTTCCACCAAAATGATGCAATAATTCTATGATTTTATGGTTCTGTGACAATGCCAGGGACAGGCTGGAGGGACTCAGAGTGACTCAGTGCCTGTCTTCTTACTGCAACCACACTGAGATGAGTTCAACCTGGTTCCAATAATCAGCTATAAATAGCAAGCTCAATTAAGGCAACCAAACAAAGGAGATGATGGATACCTGTATGGAAGGACCTAGGGGACAGGGAGGCAGAGTTTCTCGCCTCTCTTCTGCAAACATCATGTTTTTATGTAAAGATACAAGCAGTAGGTCAAGCATGGGATGAGGACAGAGGGAACCAGGACAGCAGCTCATCACCTGGGCTGGGGCTGCAGCAGCTTGTCCCCACACTCAGGCACCCAGTGAGGAACTCACCTCTGCACACAGCCTAGGGACTGAGGCACTGGCAGGGCTCTGGCCCCAGCCACAAGCAGCCCCCTGTCCCACACACCTGATTCACTCTGGTCATGCTTCAGCCCCTGAACCTGTTGAGGTTTCAAGACCTGACTTCAGCTGTAACACCCTAGCTGAAGGGAAAAACCTATTTTCCAGCAAAATCTTGCTCTCCACTTGCTGTTCAGTTTATTCTTGTGTCAGCACCAAACGTGATTACCACTTTTACGTTAGTTTTTCATACAGACTCCACAAACAAAGCAAACACAAAACATTCAGCCAAACAAGGCTGCAACACTGCTGCCTCAGCGTGATGCCTGGCCCTGCCTCTCACCTGCTGGAAAGCCACCCAACCCCAGCCCCCAAAGCCCTTCACTCACCACCTCATGCAGCAGCAGCCGCCTCAGCCCACTTCTCGCCCAGCTTCAGAGGTTTGCCATCTGGGTAAGCAGCACAGCAGCCTGGCTAATAAGGGGAAGCCACGGTACTCCCACTGCTGCTGCTTTATACTGCAGCCTTGGTGGAGTCATTAAAGCCCCATTTTTGCTCAAACCCTTTCAGCTGAAGTGAATGCCAGCGTTTAACCTGCACCACCTGATTTTAAATAGATGGGATAACTACTGTCAGCTGCTTCCACACAGGTTCCTTCCCCATCAAAGAGGAGAAGTATCCTCATGGCAAAGCCGTGCTGGGCACGTGGGGGTACCAGTCCTTTGGTCCCGAGCTGCAGGAAGCAGAGGCACAACCCAGGGCAGGGCAGTGATGTGCTGCTGCAAGGGAGGGTGGCCAGGAGCTGCCAGGCATGGGCATGCCCCAGCAGCTCATTAGTGCGCTCATTAGTGCTCCCCCACAGCAGCAGGGGGCTGCAAGCAGCCGGAATGGGAAAGAATACATTTAAAAGCATATACACCTCATCTTGTACACATCACACCCGATTCATTCAGAGGGAGAGGCTCAGACACGCTGGCAGCAGCCTCCAGAGCGTGTTTGTCAGCTGGGGCTACTCAGAGATCGTTGCCATTGATCTCTGTGTCATTGTCACTTCTGGGCACACTGGGGAGCCAGATGGGTGCCCGGGGTCCGGAGGAGCCCTGGCTGCTCTGCTCACGCTGGAGCAGCCCCTTGAGGCTTCTGAAGGCTGGAGAAGCTGATGGTGTGACTCGCCAGAGCCTTTCCGTGGGGTGGTTATTTGTTTATGGATTTCTGTAGAGCCACCTGCGAGGAGAACACGGGGCTCTTAAAAATGAGAACAGAAAATCCCACCCGATGGCAACAGGAACACAGCGAATGCTCCACAGACAGAAGGCAGGCTCCTTCCTGGAGAAAAGGCAGCCAAAAATGAGCTGGGGGCTGGAAAAAAATCTCTCACTCAAAAGAAACTGAGGAGCTCAGCCTATTGAGCTGATTAGAAGAAGCCTGAGGGGTAACTGGGTCCCTTTGTGGGGGGCACAGAACTGCAGGGCTTCAGGTACAGAGGAGTGTGGTCATGAGGAATTAAAGCTGGGCACACTCTGTGGGCAATTGATGAGAATTGAGGGGCTCTTGGAACCTCCAGCCATAGGAGGAACCCTCCTGTGCTCCCAAGGCAGCTGCTGAGGGCTTGTGCTCCGTCTTGGCCCCAGGCGAGGAGGGAAAGCTCAGCCAGGGGAGCAGGGAAGGGGCTGTCCCAGGACCCAGCGGCTGTGGGTGCTGCTCAAGAGGGGCACAAATGACACAGTGACCAGAAAGAGGCTGCTGCTGAAAAGTGCAAAGCCCTTTTCTCTTTACTCCGAACCATCGTTGCTAATGCTGACCTCCTGGATGCAGCTGTTGATCAGCAAATCACCAAGTCCTGGCTAAAGGAGGTCACTCCCATTTGTCCCCTTTTTTTTTTTTTGCAGGCAAGGAGTTTGAAGTCAGCTGGAACTGCTGGTGCTCAGCCCTCTGAAAATGAGGCTCTAAATAACTGAGACGCCAGGGGACAGGAGGGAGGGAGGGGAGGATGTAATAACCTGAGCAGGAAGATGTCCAGGGCAGCAGAACGGACGGTGCAGCTCAGGAGAAACACCAGGCAATATCTCACAGCCGGCAGCGGTGCGAGTGCTGCCGTTAGCACAGTGTCCTCAGCAAGGCAAAGGGTGTCAGGGGAGATGTGTCACGGTGCAGCCTCAGGGCCAGGTCCCAGCCAAGCCCCCTTTGCCAGGGCCAAAGCCCCATCATACACCAACATTTCCCACGACGCTGCAGCGGTAACTAACGGGAGGCACGAATCAGAACAAATAAATGTGAATCAAACTCAGCTCCTCGTGCAATCAGGAAGATCAACACATCAAAGTGCAGGAGCTGTAAACTGGAAGCTGCCAAGAAGACAGTCGAAAGCGCTTGCCGGCTGCTGGGGCTGGTGCTCAAAAGGTGTTTGTTCTTCGCAGAACAAGCTAGAGCCCTGCAAGCTGAACAGCAGGAACCTTCCCTCTGCTGCCAAGAAAGCTTTCTGCCACCAGAAGATTCCTTTCAGCAGATATGGGAAAGCTCTGCTGTGGTGGTCTGCACCGTGGTGGTGGCAGGCATCGAGGGGGCGCAGTACCAGCAGGTCCCACTGGAGGAGGATTTGTGTCCAGGGCTGGCATGGGGTGAGCGTTGATCTGATTCTCCTCACTTCACAGTCACCAGCCGTGTCTGCTCTGTCCTCTGTGCAAGAAATGTGCATTCACAGATCAGCTCAGCCTTGGAGCTCCAGATCAGGACTGAGCTGGCTGACATTCCCCTGAGCATCCCATCTCCAGGGCAGCCGGGGCTCAGCATCACCTTCCTCCTGCCTGGAATCGGGGCCTGGTGCACAGAGCAGCTGGAGGATGAGAGAGGACTGCCTGATCCAGAAATGAAAGCCTCTGCTAGATGAGTGCACTTCAAAGGGCAAAGAAGTTCTGCAATATTGTAATAAAAAAAAGAAAGAAATCAAGTCAGATCAGTGTGTTTCGAAAGGACAAGTGTGGAGATAAACACACAGGAGGCTCCCAGGCTTGCTGGGAGTTACATCATTGCTCATGTCCCTTTAGCCACTAACTGGCTTCTTTTTGATCAATGAAACCATCTTTGCTGCAGGACACAAGTGGCACACAGCAAGAGAGAGGGGCAAAACGTACCTGGGTTACAGATAAGCAGAACTGTCTCGTGCAGCTTCAGCAGCTCCCGAGAGCGGTGCCCGCTGCGTGCTGGGGGCACTTACCTGTGCGTGGAGCTGGTGCATTTTGCTGCTTCACCTCCCAGCTGCCATTTGGGTTTTATTGGATCCCCGTGTTTAAAATTACAAGCAGGTCCTGGAACTGGCATTAGCTCTTTAAATATGTGCTGCATCTTCCCGTGCCGTGCCAGCACGAGCCGAGCACATCAGAAGCTGCTAGATAATAGGCAATTACTGCTCTTAAACAGACGAGGCATTCACTAGCAAAATGGGCTGCATCTTAAATCACCCATAAATTCTCTAATAGCGCTTCTATTAATACCTGGTTTCTGGCACATTCCTAATTATTGTGTTCCTTATCAAACCCCAATCTTTCCTTGGCAGGTCAGTGCCGGGGAGAGGAGTGGAAGCGGGGGCCGGTGCGGTGCTCCGTGAGGGAAGCTTGGGCAGCTCAGGCTGGCACTGACCATGCTGGAGGGATGCTCCTGGTGGCAGGAGGCCATGGCGAGTGGGCAGGCAGGGCAAAGGCAGCTCTAAAATCAGCGTCCTGGCTGAGGTGGCTTCACGGGCGTTGGAGGAGCTGAGCAGGCACCTTGCAGTTGAGCATCTCCACGGGCGCAGCGCTGGTGTGTAAACGCCACTCGTCCTCCCTCTTGAAACATTACACACTCCAGAGGATGAGCATGTACAATTCATGTCTCATTAAATTTCTTTGAAATATTATCCTTTTCTTCTTCCCTGCGTTTTCCCCCTATTAAACCGAAATCGTGCGTCCTTTGGAGAATACAAGTCATTTGTTACCATAACAACACCTTTCCTCCCGCACCACCGAGCGCAGCCTCTGCTCCCCTCCCTGCCTTTGGCCCCTCAAAACCCCACCAGCCCTGACACAGGTAGCACACTGGACTGACCCCCGGCACATGCAGCACTGACCCCTGGCACATGCAGCATTGACCCCTGGCACATGCAGCACTGACCCCCAGCACATGCAGCATTGACTCCCAGCACATGCAGGACCTCCCCTAACTCTGCTGCAGCTCTGCAGCTGCTGGAGGTCGATGTGGCCCTTTGACAGTTCATCTCAGGGTCTGAGTTTTGGAGGATCTGAGCCACCTCCAGCGTGGCTGGAACAAAGCCGGAGCCCCACGTGCAGCGTCTCTTCGGCAGCGCTTCTGCCTTTCGGAGCGGGTCAAGATGTTCATCTGCTGGGAGGGAAGGAGCTGCCTGGCAGGGGAAGAGGAGGGCAAACGCTGCCAAACAATCCCATGCGTGTTAGTTCCCGTTCCCTCTCACCACACCAGATTGATTTATTTATTAACCCAACCTGGCTTCACCCAGCTCCTCACTCTCTTACTATTCACTTCTGGAAAACCTCGTTGTGGTTTGGCTGCTGCTGAGGTGAGAACACAGAGCGAGCCCAGCAGCCCTACCCCGAGGGGTTGGCAGAGCCAAGCAGCACCCCAGCGACTCAGGGTGGAAATGGGATGGGAATCTGAGGCTTCAGCTGACTGCCTCCGTGAGCCGGGGTGAAGGGAAGGGAAATGAGCTCCGGTGATTTATGCAACCTGGCAGCACAGCCCAGGTTTGAATATTCCTGGTAAGCAAGTGGAAAACAAACCTTGTGCCTGGGAGCTGCTCTGTGGGGAATGTCTGGAGGGGCTGCTCCGAACCCTGAGGAGCAGAGACAAAGCTCCAGGCATCCCTGCACAAGGGTCGTGATTTTGTCTCCAGGGCTGCTGCAGAGTCCCCTGCAGCCCATGAGAAGTTCTTCATACCCTGGCTGCAGGCTCAGCCCTCCAGCTTTGCCATTCCATTCTTCATCATCTGCCCACCACAGGCCACTGAAGATGGTAGATGCTGCCCGATGTCCCTGTCACCTCCAATCCCCAGGCAGTGGGATACCCCTGGCTGCCCCACTGCTGGCAAAGCCCCTGGAAGCTCAGAATGTGGCAAAAAGTGGGTTTTTCTCAGCAATGGAATTAATACATAGTGTTAGCCCCTCACCTTTGTGAATCTCCCTGACACTGTTTGGCTTCAGCAGGCTCATAAATGAAATTAAAATACAGTTAAAATGGATTTCTTAAATGGACTTGTAAAAGCCCCAGATGGAAGAAACTCTTCATTCCCTTCACTTTTTTTTTTTTTTTAATGACATCTATTCACACTTTTCCTTCCACCATGAACTTTTCACGACTTTTACAAACCAATTCATTTGTATTCCCCAGGAGACACCGTCGTGCCGTGGTGTAAATCCCATGGCAAAGCCAGATGGATGGGCCAGTGCGCCCAGGCCAGCAGCACGACCAGGGAGCAGCACGACCAGGGATCACTTCTGCATATCCACTGAGCGCTTCTGCCTGCTCTGCTCCTCCTGGAACACCGTAGGATCTGTCAGCTGGTGCCTCGAAAAGTGCTACATGTTGGTCTTACCCCGTACTACACCACGTGCTGTTGTAGTAACACTGAGGTTGATATTGGTAATCGTGGTGATGATGATGATGATGCTGAAAATAACAATATAACTGCTGCCCACTGGTTCTTTTGGGCTGGGCACAGGCAGAGCAGCCCTGAGGGGCCGTGTCCCTGTGGGTGCCAGGGCACAGCAGTGTCCCAGGACCCCAGCTTGCTGCTCCCACACCAGCAAGAGCCAGGGTCCAGCCGCTCGATGCCACAGCGATGAAATAAAGATGATTGAGGAGATATTCCAGCTTCTTTTTTTTTCCCCCTCTCCTCAGTAAATGTCATGCTTGGGGGGAGCACAGCCAAGAAAAGTTCAAAGTAATAATATCAGAAATCTGCTTCTCTTTTCCTTTTGACATTTTATTGTGATATGAAATAGCAGGGGATAAAAGCTCTAATGGGGATATTTGGTTCTTTCTTTCGGTGAGCGTTTTAAATGCTGCCTGGTTATGACTCACATTTATTATGATATATGCAAATCTTTAAGGGCCTCATTCACAAAGCCGAGGCAGCCACGGCCGCTCTTCCAAGGGATTTGCTGTGTGGGAGCCAAAGCCTGGCAGACAGGGATGATTGCCACCCAAAATCTCTGCTCCTCACCAGACCGGAGGCGTTGCGCCGTGTGACACCAGCTCCACCTCTCCCAGTTCCCAGCTCCTCTTCCCAACTGGGTCCCCGGGGATGGCTGGGATGGGATGGGGCTGCACACACCACACCAGCCACCCTGGCAGTGGGGAGAGGATGGGGACACCTCCTCCCAGCTCGCTCCCGTGGCAGTCACACAGCTGCCTTGAGCAGTTAAAGCACCAACTGCTTTCTCCCATCGACCGCCCCGGTTGTGTTGCTGTGCTGACATTCAACCAGGAATTTCAAATGGATAAACAATGGCAAGAAACCAGGCCATAAAATACAATTTTAATAATATTTAGCTGGTAATGTGCACGGAGCCTGGCTGATTTGTGGGGGGGAAAAGCGGGTTGGTTTAAAAAAATAACCCCACAATCCAAGCTTGGTTTCCCATTGAATCCGTTCCCTAATTAGAAGCTATTATTGCTCTCCAACAAATAATCTCCTGCTCTAAGTCCATTCCACAGAGAGTGATCAAAGGGTGATTTAATTAAATTTTCATGTTTAATTTTCCTTTTTAATTTCTGACTTTTTGGGGGTTTGTTTCTCTGCTGGCTGCACTTGGAGGACGAGAGGCTCTGGCTGGGGCATCGCATGCAGCCGGTCCTTGCTCCGCTCCACGGGGCATCTGCAGTGTGCATTCGGCTGCTGGCATCCTGCTGGCACCCTGTGGCATCAAACTGCCCAGAGAGCAGTTTTCTTTCTTCATGGTGTCTTAGTTTTAGTTATCTGGTCTGCAGCCAGCTTAAATGTTATACTTAATTTAGAGCAATAACACTTAAATTATGAATTGTCTGCTGTAAGTATAAATTATACATTTTGGAGATGAATATTCAGGTCCTAATTCAAAGCAGCAGATGTGGCATGGAAATGTTTGCAGGCAGAGAGCATTCCAAGCCACGGGTTGGTTTTATTTTCCCTGGGAAGCCGTCCCTGGCCAACCCTCTGCAGCAGAGTCCAGAGCCCCTCAGGAGCTGCTCTTTCCCCAAACCCCTGGCTTTGTTTGCTCAGCACCTTCAGGAGATGGGGCTCTGTTTTTGCACAAGCTGCTGGCAGGAACCAGCCCCTGCAGACGGGGTCAGAGAGGGGCAGAAGGAGCTGCAGGATGGAGCCAGAGCCTGGCACAGGGACTCAGCACCATGTAATTTAATGCCTGGGGTGAGCTTGGCCATGGGCATCCTAGGCACAGGCATGGACTGGGGGAATAGCATCTGAGGAGCAAATGAGGAGGCAAACCTTTGCTTGCACTGCTCACCCCGTGCACATGCCCCACACTTTGCTACTTTGGGGGCTTCCACATGAAGCAGCCTCCTGAGGTGATGGAACACATCGGACAGGACCCTTTGCCACCATCCCCAGAGGCTGCTCCAGGGGCAAAGCACAGGCATGAGCCAGCACTCCTCCTAACCACACTTCCCTGTATGCAGTTTGTGCTTACAAGGAGAAAGCACATTGACAAGGAAACACACACACACATCCAGCACCAGACAACCCGAGCCCAGCCCATGCCAGGGCTCCAATGGCATCTCCCTGACCCCAGAGGCAGGGACAGCCCGAGCTGCCTCTGATGGTACTAAAGAATTCATCAATGTGACAAGGCTACAAAAGCCACACATTACCTCTCCCTCGTTCCCTTGCCACTCACCAGAAAATAATGCCCCTGCTGAGCTGCATGTGATCTGCTTCAGTTAGTTTTTAATTTTCAGTGTGTTAGCCAAACTCAGAGGGAAAGGAGGGGGGAAAAAAATCATGCAAAGTACTTTCAGAAACTCCTGTTCTGGTTAAAAGCTCTCCTGCTATGAATACACAATGTCTCCTGTAGCAACTGGTAAGTTAATGTGCATTTAGAAAAACCACATTTACATACAAATATGATTTCAGCCCCACATCTATATAGATGGAGAGACACCTCCTTTTTCCCTTCCAGCCACAGACTGATTATGCTATCATTGGTATAGATGCTCATATTAAGGCATAGGCTGACATGCATCTGTTGCATAAGAGCACAGTTAAGTAACATGGTTTGCTGCCTGTGATGTTCCACCCTCCTTTCTTTTAATCATGCAAATAATCTTTCCTCGGGGACTAACTGCTGTTTTCTGTGGGCATGAGGATGCAGATGGGATGGGGATGTGGTGGGATGGAGGTACGTGTGGGATGGGGATGTGGGAGGGATGGGGATGATGTGGGTGGGATGGGGATGCAGGTGGGATGGAGATGTGGGCAGCAGTTGCTCCTGGGCCTGGAGGCACATTTGTGGCAGCCAGTTGTGCAGAGATGAATAGGTGTCACTCAAACTTTGAGTGTTTCCATCCGGCTCCAGGGCTGGCAACAGCTTTGTGCTGATAGTGCCAGAGATGGCTGGGAAAGTCTGTGTCAGCTCTTCATCCCCATGGCTAAGCCTGGTGGCTGCTTTTCCAAACAGTCCCACTCTCAATGCTGAAATACCGACATGGAGCAACACAAACTCCATCCGACCTCCCACCAGCTCCCAGTGCCTGGAGCTGCTCTGCACAGACCCTGTCTGGACCTTGAACAGACTCTGCATGGTCCTTGCAGAGCCCCTGCATGAGTCCTACTTGGCACTGTGTGCCTGGGCACTGCAGCATTCTCTTGTGCCAAAGTCCCCACATTCTGCAAGCTTTTGAGAGCAGGTCCTGCTGTTTGGTCCCACAGCACACAACGTGGCTGCAGGAGCCACTTGCCCACTGACCCTGAGGGCTACCAGTGTACTGGGGTGTGTGTCGCTCCCACCAGTGCCCGTGGAAGAGCAGGAAGGCACCAGGACATCATATGCCCATGTGCCCATCGTGCCCTGCAGCCTGCCTGTGCCCTCTCCCCTTCTTAATTAGTTACCACCGACAGTTCACAAGATGAAGCACTGCCCTCGTGTCTCCCAGAATCTCAGCTTCTACAACAATACCTATCTGATGGAAAAAAAAAAACACCTTTATTTTTAGCTTTGCTTTTTTTCACTGAAAGAAAAGAGAAGAATTCCCCTCAGACCCCTCAGTAATGAATCCTGGAGAAAGTTTCTCCTCAGCTCATCTGAGGGGGTGGAAAATTACTGAAAAACTTTAATAGTAACTAACAAAATAATAATAAAAAAAAGAAGCCTGAAATCCAACCTTTATGGCATTTTTAATCACATCAGGCATGAATCATTTCACATGCAAATCTGGCCTTACACTCTCTGGGCTGCTGAAGGCTTCAAACCACTTCAGCACAAGACTGAGATCTGCACCAGAGAACAATCAGAGTTCTGATTTTGCTTTGGAATCCGGGTTTCTCTTTGTGAGGGAGATGAGTGATGGGCACATCTGACAGCATCCTCCCACAGCACCTTCCTGTCCCCAGCAGCAGGTCAGGAGAGGGGCTGTGCAACACCAGCGCTCCATCCCCGGGTCCTGGGTGCCAGCCACTGGCTGCCTTGGTGTGGGAGAAGGAGAGACAAGAGGGGGAAGGGAATGGAAGGGCTGGGAAAAAAAAAAAAAAGCCGTCAGGGAGGATTTTGCTCAATGCCTGTTGTTTCTCGATGACCCACTTTAGAACAACAGCGACTTAGAAGAGTGGGTTTCGCTCTTCTCTGATGTGTAGCGCAGGGCAAAGGCACCTCTGGTGCTCCCCACTGGGTCAGGCCATCCCGCTTGGGCCAGGAGGCTCCCAGCTCCTCCCACAGCTCTGAAAACCACCCAACAACAGGCAGTGGCATCGTGGGCACTGAGGCAGAGGAGATGGGCACACGAGCTCAGAGCTGCCTCAAGCCCCACTGTGCATCCCCTGGGAAGCACAACCCTTCTCCTTCACCTGGCAACTGCAGAATCATTTGTAGCTGTGCAGAACACCAAAACTTTGACCAAAGAGCTTTTTCACTGCCTTGGTTGCAGCCAACTTGGTCCATTAGCAAACAAAAAAACCCCACTCCAGATCCCACAAAGCCCCCTCTGAAAGAGAAGCCAGGCGTAGCACAACTTTTATCAGGTCATTTTTCTTCCTTAGATTTTAGTCTAACCTGATTGTTCTTTGTTCCTGCCACTGCCCCTTCCTGTCGCTGGGATAAATAACGCACCCAGTATTGAACTGATCAATAGAGACGTAATGAAGTGGACGTTGTCTGCTGATAAACGAGTGGCCAAAGGTGCCTCCTGGATGGAGGATGCCCAGGGTTTGCAATGGGTACGGCTCACAACCTCCACTGCAACCCAAATGCACGTCAAATAGTTACGGAGACGCTCTTAATTAGACTAAGCTGAAGTAGGAAAGGTAAACGAAGCAGTGACCTGCATCTTTAGCAGGTCAGAGCCACCCCATCAGCACTGATGTATGAACCCTTCTGATGTCAGCAGTGCCACGGCTGCAAGCGAGGAGGGGAGGAAAAAAAGCTCCCCTTGCTCTGAAAGACATGGAGCAAAGCCAAGCACCAGCTTCCTTCAGTGCAAGGGAGTCAGGGACGTTTCCCAGTGTTTGGTTTTGTCTGTGTCACACCTTCTCTGACTGAATCTGAGCACGTGGCTCAGTCCTGAGCATCCCATCACACACGGGGAGAGGGTGCTGAGCACTGCTGGAGCCTCCTGCCCAGCCCCAGCCTGGCACTGGTTAGTTCAGATGTTAACTACATCCCAGATCAGTGTCATGGAGCACTGCTTGCTCTTATCTGTGTATGACACGTCTATTTAACATACTACACCCCAGCAGCAGGAGGTTGCTGCAGAACTCCAGCCTTTCCCTGCTGCTGTAATCCTCGGATTTATTCAAGCACCGTATCACGCCGAATTCCTCTTGGAGGCTGGTTTGTGGAAGCAGAACACGTTGTCCAGCTCTTCTTGCCCAGAAAATTCAGCCCATTCCCCACGGCCACAGGAATAACACACAAAAAAAAAAACCCCAAAACCAAACCATGAAAGCTGTTCAGAGGGGAAAAAGGAAGCACAACGTTCTCAGACCCTGCAGCATCGCAAGATGAAGCCCGAATCCATCACCCCTGAGCCAGGGCTGAGCTCAGGGCCAGCATTTTTGCCTTCCTTGCCAGGGCTGCGCTGCAAGGCTGTGTCCAGTGAGGAGCTTTCCCGAGGGCGAAGGTGTTTCAGCATGCTCTGCTGTCAATAAGCAGACACACAGCCATTGCCTCCAGCAACCAGGTCACCCCAGCAGGATGGAAACCAAAGCCACCCGGTGACAACTCATCCCTGGCCAGGGTTTGCCTGCTCAGCTGCTGCTCAGCAGCTCTGGATGCAAACTAATTGCTGCGTTATGTGGCGTTTCTCACATTGCTTTTGGCTCCTAATTGGATAGTTTCCCACAAGGAGGTAAAATATTTAAACACAAGTATATGAAAGTGAAAGTCAGCCTTTATTAGAATGACTCCATCGTTTTGAACTGATGCCTTCAAGTGCTCTTGTAATTCATCCTTATAGGTATAAAATTATCATCTGAAGGAAGATTGTTAATAAAACTGACACTTCCCCATCAGTCAACTTAATTCACAATATAACACTTTCCAAATCCAATTATGTCTGTCTGATGACTGACGTTCAGTTCGACGTTATTGTTCACGTGGAGAAGCGGATACAAGCCCCAGAGGAGGGCGGTGGGTGAGGGAAAGGACGATCGCTGCCAGGCTGCACAGCAGCAGCAGCCCCACAGCGAGTGCACACACTTACAGGTGCCCATCCTCACCGTGTCTCTCGGCACTTTCTAAACATCTCCTTGATGGCTTTCCAGCCGTGAGCAGGTGCTTTCCCAACCCTCCATAGGCAAAACCGACGCAGCTCCGAGCTGAGCCAGTCACGGGATGCCACAAGACAAAGCCCTCCTTCAGCTGGGGGGTGTTGCCTCTTCCCACTGGTTTTCTCCTTCTGTCAGTGGGATCTTTTCTTTTTGCATTAGAAGAAAAAAAAAAAAGGAGAACCTCACATTCCTGGAGAGGATTTCTTCTCTGAAATAGCAGAGGCGTCTGCAGGGTGACTCTGTTTGCTGGGGGAGCGAAAGCACCGCTGTAAAATTGTCAGTCCATCAACTTAGGGAGCACAGAAGAGGCTGTGAGACTGCAGTGATGAACTGCAGCTTGGGCATCGACCTGAAAGGGATGAATAACCACCAGAAAATGGGTTATAAATGTCTTCCAGCCACATCAGCTTGGGAAAACTGCAGCTGCCGCAGGGCTGGGACTGATGGTGATGTTCCATGGTGGGACAGGACTCTGTAGCCAGCAAGGACCCTGGAAGGGCAGGATCCAGGCATGATGCTGCTCATTCCTGCTGTGACATCCACCTCACTCCTCCACTGCAGGACAGGGGGACAGATCCACTCTTGGGGTTCAGACCCACAGGTCTCTCTGTATTTTTCCCCCATCAGCAAGGGCCCGTCCATGGCCAGTGCTGAGCTGTCACACCACAGGGCTCCTCGGTGCCTGTGCCTCACTGATGACTCTGACACAAGCACATTCCCTTGGGAAGCAAAACGTGTTGAAGTCAGGCAGACGCTGTGCCACAGCAGCTATCGCATGGCAACCATTGCCAGGGAGACCGAGCTCTGTGCCGTGCCGGGCATCTCCAGCACACAACTCCACTTAGGCCAAGGTGGTCCCCAATTACCACTGTCTCTGGGCTTTTGTGAGCCCTCCCCATCCCTTTCTTCACGCTGCACCAGAGGGATCCTTTCCTGGAGACTTCCCTGAGCCGTGGAAGGTCCCGCTGCCTGCACACAGTCACTTCTGCTCCTTCACTGCACTGTTAGAGTGTTTGGGTATCCCTTGCTAACAGGGGGCATTTGTTTACAGTCAGAGCTCCCATCTGCCTGCTGCAGGGAGCAGCGTGTCGGTGCTGCACGGCTTTGGGAGATGCTGCTTGTGTGGCAGGCGCGACGCCCGTCCCCAGGCTGTGACGCACGGTGGGTTCCTCCTGCCTTTCCACCTGGCTGAGCAGCATGCTCAAATGAGCAGTGGATGTTTTTATTACAGCAATAAGTCACCGGCTTCTCTGGCTGCTCCTCAGTGCCAGGCTGGGGGATTCATCCTTACCAGAGGGGCAGGAGGTGCTGGGGGTGTAAAGAGCAGCAGGAGTGCCTGAGGGTGCCACGGTGTCTGGTGAGGGATTGGCACAGGATTGGTCCTCCTTGAGTCCCCAGGAGAAAAGCCCGTGACTTCTTTTGGTGCTTTCTGCAATCCAGAGGAGCCTGAGCCATGAGGTTGAGACGAGGATGGGGCTGCCTCAGGCACTGTGGTCAGACAGGCAGCTTCATCAGACTCCTGAAAGTAACTGTTCTGTTTAGCAGCTTTTTCTGTTTAGCATTTACAGCTGAGCTGTGGATGGGTTCAAAGCAATGCAGCCTGTTAAAGCGGACAAAGAAACATCAGGCAGTTACCTGCGGAGCTGAGGCTCTCTGAAAGCCGTGACTTGCCGGTGACACAAACCTCCAGCCCTCACTTAAGCACGAAGATGTTCTTGGACCTTGCCATTGTGGATATCTGGCCAAACAGCCCTGAGGCACGACTGTCCCACCGCAGACCTTGTGCTGCTCTGTCGCTGGCACGACCGTGGCCATAGAAATAGAAAATCTTGGCTTCAGAAGGAGTTAGTTTTGGGCAGTTGCTCAGCCGTGGCGCTGACAGGGAGCGGCAGCTTTACATCAGCACAGCACCAACACTATTTAAAGCCCCTGCAGCGGGCAGGCGAGCGGCAGAGCTGCCTGGTCCTGCCAACCACCCCCCTGCCTCCAGCCGTAACAGACAGTTGTGGGGGGTGGGGGGAGGAGGGCTGAACCCCCATTTCTCTCTCAAAAAGCACATCAAGGGAGCGCACCCGCTGCTCATCCCCGTGCCTCAGAAACCCAGCTCCCTCCATAGCCTGCTGTGACCCCATTCAGGCAGAGGAGAGAGGATTTCATCGCCACAGCCAGCGAGAAGCAGAGTGAGTTACAATACACATAAAAGAAGCAATCTGCAGGCAGAGGAAGGTGTGTACATCAAAAGGAGCTGGAGCAGGGGGAGCCCTGGCCGTGCAGGGGGTGCTCAGCCTCGCTCTGGGTTTGCCCTTCCTCACCCCTGGCCGCAAGAAACGTGAAAATTAAAACAAGTGACAAGCATCAGTCACCTGCAGATAGATCCCCAAGGCTGGCAGAAAAGGTGTAACCTGCCTCATCCTGCCTTCTGGCCCCAGGCAGTGATGACTTCCCTCAGCACAGCCGGGTAGTGCCTGGGGAAGGGACCAGGGAGGGCGTTCAGAGCCTCCTCCAGCACTTCTGCTCCAGATTTTCTGCTGCATGTCAGGAAGAGTGATTGGAAGGCAGCAGGGAGCCTCATACACCAGGAGGCTGCTCTTAGAACAAACCAGGGCTGGATTTTAACAGCATGTGTCCCCTCACACACTCACTTTGCCCATAGGATCTCAGGTAGGCATGGGGCAGTGGGAGGGAGCAACAGTGCTGCCCATGCTGCTTGGGGGCTATGAGGAATGCCATGGGGCAGCCAACATCGCCATGGGGCCATAGTCCACTTCAAACACCCAGCCAAAGTGTCTCTGGTTAAGGCAGGGGATGAAAGCCTACATTCTTATTCCAAGGATGAGGTCAGAAAAAGCTGCTTTCCCAGCAATCAGGGTATGTATCTGCCCCATGCAAGCAGAAGCAAGGGCTGAGGTGTTGTCTAACCAACCAGTCATCACCCAATGCTTGGCATCACACCCCATCTGCTGAGCACCTTGCACAGAGCCAGGTCTCACCACAGGTTCCCAAAAACCCACCCCAGGCTGCTGTGGCTCAGAGCACAACAGCTCAGGAGAGCAAACGGTGCCAGGCGCGGGACTTAATTAACTTGGGAAAGGTTGTCGTGGCAATAAGGGTCCAGAGCACACGAGTTAGATGAATGGTTCCAAGAGCTGGGCTCATTTGTCTTGCTGCCCTGCTAATATATATATATATGTGTGTGTGTGTGTGTGTGTGTGTGTTGTGCTTCCCTATAGAGCTGCAAGTGTTCCCTCTTCCAGCACAGAGCTTCTGCCATGAAATAACCCAATTCCCCAGCACGGGATCACAGCTCCCCAGAGCCCTGGAGGCTGGTGAAGCATCTCACAGTGCTGCCCCATTAAGTATCATCTTCCCTGGTATTTCATCTGCCCTGATTTGAAACCTCTTCATCCTGCTTCAACAAAACATTGGGATCAATTAAACACAAATCCGCTTTGTAATTAAAAGGGGATGAAAGGTCACTCGTGTCCCCTGCAATGGTCTGTGCTTCCTCCAGGAGCATCCTGACGACAAACCTCAGGCCAGCAGCAAGCTCTCTGTTTGCTCACGCAAGGGAAGGGTGACATTACAGAAACACAGCTGCAGGAAGGACTGACAGACTCACTCCACAGCACCCTGTTTCATTTCCACTCTGAAATATGTAGTACCCTCACCCTGCTGCTGCCTGGAGCCTCCCCGGGGTCCCCACACCCCTGGAGATGTTTGTTTTAATGGAGATGCTGAATTTTGGGTTTCTCCTCTGCCCAGAGTGAGCGTGACAGTTCACCTGCTGATGGGAAGGGCACGGCTCCTGTGGTGTCAGAGGGGAGGCAGCTACAGCAGCAAACGCTGTTGTGTGTCATTTAACTGTCAGAATTACCCATCGTTGCTCAGCACTTTCACCACATGTATTCGTTTCCTATTTGGTCCTTAAAGAAACCCCAAGCAGCACCCATGAACTGCCCTAAAAACATCCCTTAGGTTGATATACAAGGAGGAGAAGAAACTCGGTACTTCATGGGTTTATAAAACTGTGAGAAAGGAACACACAATGCCCTGCTTTCCAAGATAGGTGCCTCTCTTGATGACTCCAAGCTGGAAAACCGGCAGCTGATAAAACATACAGCACAGATGTGACAAACAGGAGAGAAGCAGCTATCTGTCAAAGCAATTCCCAGAGCCTGGCAGTAAAACCAGGTGCCAAATGGAATTAGAAACCACCGCCAGGACTTCCAGAGCGGGTTGGAAGCTGAAGCATTAATAACAGGTCTGAAGTGGGCTCTGGGCACTTCCATCACATGGGAGCCATGCTGTGGGACCTGTGGGACCTGATCCCAAACAAGCCCTCTGTGAGTCCAGCTCCAGCACACCCACGTGGAACACAGATTCCACCAGTGTGCCACGCAGGATGGGCTCACTACAGCCAGGCTTCTGGGCAGCACGAGCCTGCCAGGCAGCTTAACCATCTGCTGCTGATGGAGGCTTTCCTCCAGGTCGATGTGACATCTGCCATCCCGGGACGTGTCCAGGCACAGGCAGCAGCCCCAGCCATCCGTCTGTCTGAGGAGGAGAAGAGCTGCTCCTGTCTTTGCGTCAGCAACAGCACAACTTGATGCACTTAAGTCTGAGGAGGGACCATTGCAGCTTCTCAGAAGAACCTGACTATTACCAAACCCTCACAATATTGCTTTTTCTCCTCTCTTTTTTTCTCTTCTTCATCTGAAACAGTTCACTTGGCTATTAAAGCTAAACCACGAATCTATGAGGACCATATGCTTCCAGCTACGTTGCAGGAGCCCAGGACTAATTCAGATCTTGAGCCTGTCTTTGGACCATCTGTTCGCATGATCACACAAGACAATGTGTCATTATGGCTGGGAATTTGCATAACCACTGTGCAGGAATCGTGTCCAACTCTATTCATGCAGCCACAATGGATTTTCTCACGCCGCAGGCTGGGGGTGGGAGAAGCCGCTCGGCATCACAGCCACGATTCCCACCAAGGGCCCGGCCAAGGAGCAGCCAGAGCATCCTTGGGACCCCTTGGAGCTGCTCAGGCACCAGCAATGTCACTCCCTCCCTGGTCCCTCCCTCCATTTCAATGTCAGCCACCATCTGAGTGCAGGAGCAAACCCACGCTCAAGGGCAGAGCATGCCTGCCCCCTTCCATCTCCCCTGCCAGGTTAAAGCATTAACATTCCCAGCTATGACAACAAAGGCTTAAATAACCATGTCAATAATAGACCGTGCTGCAGAAGGCTTGGAGGAGTGACACTGTGCTCGCCCCAGCCCTGGGCCCTCTCTCTTTATCAGCTGCGGAGGAGGCGATGCCAGCAAGAGGCAGCAGAGGCTGAGAGCTGCTGGGGGCAGATGTGTGGTCTCTCCTTGAGGCTCACACAGGACAAGAGTCTGACAGCACACTCCCAGCTCTATGTACCAGAGCCCAGCACAAGCTGTAGCTGCGGTCCAGGCTGGGCTGGGCCAAGCCAAGTTACTCCCCATCAATCGCTCCATGCAGAGCTTCACCGGGGCCAAAATCAATCAGGACTGGGGCAAAATCGATGTAGCTGTGGTGCTGGGAGCTTCCCTTTTGCCTGAGGAGGCAGAGGAGGGAAGGGAGCGGGCAAGGCTTCAGCCCCAGCTCTGCTCCCCCTCGCCTTGGCAAGCAGGAGAGGCAGCCTGGAAAGCCTCACCCGCCTGCTTCATCATCGCCAGAAGCACAATAGCCCTTTAATGATAATTACAAGCCTTCAGGCAGCTCTGTTGTTCCGTGGGGCTGGGCCTTTTTTTGGTAGCGATAGGTGCTGTTTAAGTACTTGAAAGAATGGCACTTAGCAGATGTCTTGGGGTAAATGGTAGGTTAAGCGGTACGAGAGCACCAGCGGAACGAGCCGCTAATTTACGCTCACATGATTCAATTTGCATGGTTAATTCTATTTAAAGCAAACATCCAGCCAGTGCTGGAGCTCCGGAGGAACCAGCTCTCTCTCATTTCGGTTTCCCTGCAGTGGGATGGAGCTGTGTCCTTCAGCTCTGGTCATGCCAAGGACATGGGGATGCTCTCATCACTGCAACCGCCCCAGGATGGGTGCTGAGCATCACTGAGAGCCCAGCACCGAGAAAACTCCAGCCAAGCAGACAGTAAACCCTCACTTTGGCATCCAAGAGGCCAGGACACAGGCAGCAGCGTGCCAAGGCTGTCTGGGAGCGTGGGCACACGGCGAGGTGGCACCTTGTTTGAAAGCTGCTTGTGAGCCAGGACAGTCCCAAGCTATTGCACTCTCTGCAGCAAACTGACAGGAGGCTGGAGTGAGGTGGGAGTCAGTCTCCTCAGTAACAAATGACAGAACAAAAGAAAAAGGGCTCAAGTCGCCCCAGGGGAGGTTGAGGTTGGAGCTGAGGCAGAACTGTTTCCCTGAGAGGGGTGTCAGCCCCTGTGCCAGGCTGCCCAGGGAGCTGGGGCAGTGCCCAGCCCTGGAGGGATCCCAGAGCTGTGGGGCTGAGGTGCTGTGGGTCAGTGATGGGCTGGGCAGGGTGAGGGGAGGGCTGAGACTCCAGGCAGCTTCAAGGGCTTTTCCAACCAAAACTGTTCTACCCAGGAGCCTCCACAGCGATGGGGATGGATGCTGGAGATCCCTGTAAGAGGACAAAGTCTAGAGCAGATTCTCTCTCTCTTTTTAGCTGTGATTGAGTGACGTGGGCAATGCTATAGATGGAACAGAATTATCTTTAACGTGTTCCTAATTAAGATTCTCTTAAAGTTACCCCAGCACCGTGGCTTTCTGCCACCTGGATGTTATTTCCCCTGTCCTGCACCACTTGGGATTTCCCTTGGTGTTTTCCCCCTCCAGTTTGATGCTGAGAGGACAGAAGGCAACGACTCTGTTTGCTTTCAAGCAACCAATGTCACCTATTAGCTGAATAATAACAGTTCTTCCTGACAATGCTTGGAGTTCTGCAGGGAACAGAAGGCCTGTAAACGCCCTGGATGAGCAAAAAAAAAAGAAAGAAAGAGCATAAATTACCTTGGAGATAATAAGCCAAATGTAAACAGTATTTATGGCTCATTAAAGCAGGGATGCTGCATGTGCAGCAGCCAGAAGAGGAAGGGATTCGAACATCGTTTCCTTTTCAACCTGAGAGATGTGGGAGGGGGATCTGGGAAGGTGTTTCCAGGCAGTGTCCTCCTGGCAGTCTGTCCTTTCCAGGCAGAACATCCCCCCATGGCACACGCTGCGCTTCCCCTTTCCTTTGGCTGCCTCCTGCCCGCAGCCCCCCAGCCCAGGCACGACTTGGGAATCAGAGGCAGCCAACACTCCAAAGCAACCATCAGAGGAAATATTTCACAAACAACCGACGGGGCTGAAATCTCTCCAGCAGAGAACAAATTTGTCAGGCCCGGGATGGGCGTCTGAGCTATTGGTGAGCAGCAAAAGGAACCGAATGCAACAAATGAATCGCTGGCTGAGAAGCAGCTCGAGTAACCACCCAGTAATACCCAGCCTCCTGCAAATTGCTAGGTAACTATGCTGAACAGAGCCAAAAATAATCCCCTCCTGTGACTTGCTCTGACGGCGTTCGGGAGAGTGACGGAACGGCGTGTCAGCGTGCAGCCTCTGGAGCCTCCACGCACAGCACACAGCGACGTGCTGGTGGGTGACAGGCTGCCCACTCTCCTGGGGCTGCTTTGGAAGGGGAAGAATGACACCCAGGGATTTTTGATAATGGCCAAAAAAAAAAAAGGCTCTCCAGGTTCTCCCCAGTGCAAGTGATGCTGGAGGGACCCTTGCCCTGCCCTCCCAAGCAGCAGCAGCACGCGGGAAAGTCCCTCAGAAATGTCTTCTTATTGCCATGGAAGTTCAGGAAACATCCTGATTAAATCAAAAGAGGCACCATAAATTGCAGAAGTTAGAATCCTTCTGGGATGAAGAAAAAAAAAAAGATAAAGAAGTAATTTTGTACCCTGTCAGCAGAATGTAAATGCACGGGCTGAATGAATTAGTGCACGATAAACTTTGTAAAAGCCAAGTTACCATTGAAAAGAGCAGTGGAATGATTTAAGGGGTACATAAAAAAAATATCATCACACTAATGCTGTTCAATCACAGCTGCACGGCCACCCCTGAGTACCTTTTACCCTCTGCTGGGACAAGACATCTCTGCTCTGCAGCACTAAGAGGGTTCTGTGCTCCACGCTGCCTGAGTGCCCATCCCTGGCGTGGAACCATGAGGATGCTGCTGCCACTCAGGGTACCCACGGACAGGCCAGTCCCACAGCCCACTGCTTTGCTCTTGGTACAGTGTTTTGCACGTGGACCAAGCATCAGCAAACAGACATTGACACGGAAAAGGCAATGGGGTGGACTGGGGGAGAAGTGCCCACCTTGCCTGGCTCCTACTCACCAGGCACAGCCACGCAAGAAAGGGCTGCTGCAAGGGCTGGGGAAAGATGCTCAGCTGGGGATGTCCCTCTGCAGGTCCCTGCCTGGCCCCAAAGTGTGCCCTGCAACTGGCCCAGGGGTTTCACTGTAATTGCTTTGTGGGATTTATCAGGCACCATGAGATTTCCCCAGTGCCTGGCTGCTCTGGGTGATGAGATTAGCCACAGCACTCCTCCCTCCCCCCGACAAGTTCCCAATAATAATTGGCTTTGTTTTGTTTTCAGTAAGCCACAAGGACTCTGCTGATCTGAGCCATTAATTCTGCTCCTTCCCTGATAAAAAGGGTTGATGACTGTGTCCTCCAGGTCCCTGACCCTCCTCCTGCAGAGGTGGGAACGCTGTGTGTTGTCTGGAATGCTTCTTGGCACCCAGCCCCTGCCAGCGGGCTGCTCCAGCTGGGATTCATCCTGCCCAGCATAGGATGCTGTCCTGGGAAAGCTGGCAGAGTGCTCAGGAGTGCCCATCCTGACACCTGCTCCTTACACACAGCCCTGGAAGGATCAGCACTGAGGATGGCTCAGGAGGTCCTGCATCTCACCCCAGCCCCAGGGGGACACTAAACACCTCTCAACTGAGCTCCTGCCTTTCCTCTGCACAAAGGCTCTGCATCCTCTGTGGTGGAGGCAGCCCAATTGCTCAGCGCCGCCTCCATCACAGCAGCCAGCAGTGCAGTGGGAGAAAGATTAGTCATAGAAAAAACCCAGCCTCTGATCTGGTGGCTGTACAGAACTGGCACAGACACTGGAAGATAGCGTAGGTGTGCAGGTGTGTACATACACCTAATGCTCTAACAAGGTGCAAGGCAAATGGCCTCCCTGGGAATGAGCCTCCACCCCAGCTCAGCCTCCTCTGAAGAGAGCTGGGCCCCCACCATAGCTTCTTGCAGGAGTCACTTGCTGGTAACCAGCCTCGCTAATCCAATTTCATGCTTATCCTGGAGTCTCTAGTCCTCTGTCACGGTTGCTATTACTGGCTATGCTTTTTGGGTACCTGCTGCTGTTAGTCAGCTCTGGGTGAATGGGCTCTCAGCAGCCGCAGCACCAAATCAGCTCAGCTCCTTGGACCACACACAGCGCAGACCTCTGGGGATGCTGGAGGGACAGAGGCAGCCAAACAGGTCACTGCTCCCCTGCCAGGGGAATGCTGACTGCTTGCTTTCTTGCCCTTGAGGCAGCCTGGAAAACCTACCCAGTGCCCTGCTTCTTTCCCCTGGCTCAACCCCAGTCCCATGAGGCCACAGAAAAGCAGAGCAAGTCCTGCACCTCTGCAGGGACAGCACATGCTGCACAATGCCAGGGGCCAGACATCACCTGCGAGCCCCAGGTCAGGCCCCTGGGAGGCTGGTGTGGAGAGCCAGTGCCCCTGGGCAGCAGCTCAGAGGCTTCAGGCCATGGAGCTCCAGCGCCTGCGTGAGTCAGTAATTGCTGAAGTCGTTTTTAGGCAGCGCTGCAAATGTGCCCATTAACATCAGCTCACGTCCCCTCCGAGTGATTTACCTGTTTCATTTTATTCAGTGAATTAAACACAAAAATAACCGTGGTCTACACTGATCCTGTTATCGACCTGCCTCAGACCTGCAGCATCCATCAGCGCTGCTCCCATGCAGCAGGTCCCTGCGCTGAGGGGGCAGTTGGGCAGGTCAGTGCCTGTGGACCGGCTGCTTGGCTCCACAGCTTCAACCTGGCTCTACAGCTCCAACCTCCTTCCACAGCTCCAATCTCCCTCCTCAGCACCAACCTCCTCCCACAGCTCCAACCTCTCTCCCCAGCTCCAACCTCCCCCCACGGCTCCAACCTCTCTCCCCAGCTCCAACCTCCCTCCCCAGCAGCCACACGTCAGCCCTTGAGTAATTATTTAAAGAATGAGACATTTTATTGTCCAATTCATGACATGTCTTATAGCATGTCTGAGACATTAATGTTCCTCTAAATCATCGCTGGGTATAATATTTTGCCACTGATACCGCACATAATCTTCACGTTGGATATTCTGCTGTTATCTAATGGTGCTGTGTAAAATTACACTGACACTAATGCTCACCACCCTTATTGAATGGAAAAATCAAATTAGAGATGAAGTATCATCGATTTTGTTATGGGCTCCAAGGTGGCAGGGAGTCAATTGACCTTTCTTGAAAAAACAAGGAGGTAAAGATGTTTCTGTTGCTTTTTATCTTCCTCTTGGTGCTTTACTGGAGCTGCTTTGGGGGGGTTATTTCCTCACCAGCTTTACTAAGGTTGGATTTTCTTCAGTAGAGGCGCAATGCAAACCACAAAGCCTAAACTTGCAGGCACAATGGGGCAGTTTTACCAGACAGGTGAAGCAGAGGTGGCAAGGACCAGGCACAAATATATGACCTGGGGTTGGAAAACCCCAACCAGCAGCTGCCAGAATCACAGCTCTCATCCCACACGCTGCCCCAGGATCGGTACCTGCAGCATCCAGCTCAGCCCTGAGCCCCAGCCGTGAAGGGCAGAGAGCCCACAGCTCCCAGCAGCCTGTGAAGTGGCAGAGTAGCTCGTTCCAAGGAGCTGGCAATGCTGCTCCCTCAGCTCACTCCTTCCCCACCACACCTTTGTCCCTTCAAGCACAGCCCGCGGGCACCGTGGTTTCACACGAGCGGGTTCCCCGCCGACCGTGCTCAGAAAGCTGGAGACTGGCTCACACATCACTGAGCCCTGCAGAATAGAAGCTGCTGCTACCGTTTACCAGCCCTCTCACAGAGCTTGAAAAAGTCTGCTACATGCATCATTAGTTTGTGGAGAGCGTTCTTCAGACGTTCATCGCAAAATGCAACAAGGAAGGATAACTTCATTATCGGGATCCGCGCCCCTTGACACACAAACTTCCCTTTCATTACAGATGGAAAACACTCT
Organism: Urocolius indicus; assembly: GCA_013401255.1. NCBI lineage: Eukaryota > Metazoa > Chordata > Aves > Coliiformes > Coliidae > Urocolius > Urocolius indicus. The sequence goes on from WBNH01008564.1 coordinate 585,867, forward strand.
TTTCCCCCCTGAATGGCCTGAGGCTCTACAAATTTGATTAAAGATGGAACAACTGCTGAAGGATTCATGCTTATTGAGAGCAGGCACGTTGTTTCATTAAGCTGAGTGTCAGCACCGAGCACGTGCTCCAGCGGCACTACCAGCAGGCATAGGCCAGGAGTCATGTGCCAGTGCCCCGACACAACTGGAGCTCCAATGAGGGAAAACATCTTCATGCTGTGCAATGAGACTACACTCTCCACCACACAGCCTCGGGCACACCATTTAACCTGCCTCTACCCACGTCCCTCACCGTGCTGCTCTCTCCATCCTCCTACCTTGCTCCATCCTTCCTCGCCTCGAGGCTGCAGCGTGTCCCACCTCTCGCTCTCATCTTGTGGAGCATCTGGGCAGGAGGTGGAGTCCTTCCTGGTGCCTCCCATCATGCCTGCAACAGAAAAGGTCAGCCCTGTGAAGCTGATGATGACAGTACTAGCACCTCAAATACCCAACCTCAGCAGCGTGGCGTTATCTTCTCCAGCCCCTCGTCCCTTCCACAGCAGAAGGTGGCTGTTCTCTCATCCAGAAACAGACTAGAAGGTTTTCTATTTGTTTGTTTCCTTAAAACAAAGACCTGGTCCATGAACTATTGATTAAATTAGAGGATTAAATTAAGCAGTGACTGAATCAAGTGTGAGGGCTTGCAGGAGAGTCTATATGCAGAACATTGACGACAGAGGCCACCAGGGAAATACAAAGGGATTTGGAACCCAGCAAGGACGAGACGTGCAGCACAGAGGAGAGCAAGATGCCCTTCAAAGGAGAGGGAGAAAAGGAGGGTCAGCACAACAAAGAGGCAAAGCACACCTTTACCCTGCTGCTGCCTACGTGTGAGACACCCCTGTGGCACCTCATGACAGCCCATCAAACATCACAGAGCTTGCTGCCATCAGTCACTGCCAGAGACACTCCTGGAAGGGGAGGAGTTAGAAAACCCTTTGGGCTAGCCAGCATCTTTTCCATTAATCCCAAGAGATGCAGGGAGACATCTAATGTAACATCAGCACTCCTAGCTCTGCAAAAACAGACACTGACCTGACCTTGGCTAGAAGGATGAAGCAGCTCCCCACAGGCAGCACTGCCCATGAAGCTGCATCTCCAGCTCCCCACATGCAGCACCGCCCATGAAGGTGCATCTCCAGCTCCCCACATGCAGCACTGCCCATGGAGGTGCATCTCCAGCTCCCCACATGCAGCACTGCCCATGGAGGTGCATCTCCAGCTCCCCACAGGCAGCACTGCCCATGAAGCTGCATCTCCAGCTCCCCACATGCAGCACTGCCCATGGAGGTGCATCTCCAGCTCCCCACAGGCAGCACTGCCCATGAAGGTCCATCTGCAGCCCCAGGTCCTGGTGTTCCAGCCATCCAGGACATCCAGCCAGACCAGTCACAAGAGGGAGTCAGAGCCCTGCACTGCCTGGGCACACTGCATCCAGGCTCATCCCCTCAGCAGCTCCACAGTCCACCTGGCCCCCAGCTCTATACAAAAAGGCAGGTGAGGGGGTACCATCAGTTTGGGGGTTGAATGGAAGTTTTTGCTGAACGGCACTTAGCTCAGTGTTGGTAAATTCCAAATACAAGTGTTGGAGAATAACTGCCTCTGACAGGCAGCAGGTGATGCCAAGTGGCTGGAGCACCAGGGATTCCCCATCACACAAATCACAACTAGCCTTAGGCCATTGGCTGACGTGTCCACTGCCTGGGGCCTGGGCTGGTGCTCAGAGGAATGAGCCATCTCTCACAGCATCACTCACCCTGACCACAGGATGAGTCACAGCTCTGAGGGGTGATGTGTGCCTGGCTCTTGCTGCTGCACACAGCTGGATTTTCCTCCAGCAAGGCATGGGATGGGGACTGCCCGAGGCCAGTCCTTCCTCATCACTGCCAGACCTGCAGCCCAGTGCCAGGCGCTGGTGGCACCGTGCCCGAGAAACACCTAATGAAGAGCTCAGCAACACGCTGTGCTCTGCTGCCATTCCAGTCATTGGGGCACACATCCATAACTAGGATGACACTTTCATTTGTGGTGCAGTGACTGTTATGGTGCCTGGACCGATGAGGCTGCTCACCCTGTCAGCAGGGACACCGGGTGAAATATTCAGAGGACAAGAAGCCAAGAACATCCTCCAGAAGCAGCTCTCCCAGGCCCAGCCAGAGGCAGCTGGTGACACAAACCCCCCCTGTGTTACATCCCTCTCTGCATCTCGTTCAAGGGCCTCATCCAACCTGGCACAGGCCATCGGCACTGCGGTCCCGTTCTCACACAGATGCCAGTTTATAATCTTGATGATTAGTCTGGAACCACGCTCCTTGTGCCATGGTTTGAAAGGAGAATAATGTTTTATATACCAGCTCCCCATTTTTGTTTTGAGGGTGTTAAGAAATGAAACATTAATGGAACATGGAAAATGAGCTGAACGTTCAGCTACTATTTACCAAATTGTTCCTGTTCATCTCTGGGAGAGGAGGAAAAAAAAATAGGATACAAGAATAAAACTGTGCCTAGAAACATCCCATTTCTTCAGTGCACGCACTGCTGACAGCCACCAAGCACAAATGAATAAATATTTTATGTACTTTAATTTCCTCATCTACGAGCTGGATGTTCCCAGCCTTTCTTTGCTTTATTTTTGCTACTTCATAAATGTTAAAAACGTTTATCCTCTTATTTTTTTTTTTCCTCCAACAAAAGTAAGACTTTTGCCAAGCTTCTGCTCCTGTTCCCTTTGCTTTCATCTCTTTATTAGCATAGCAAAATAAGCACATCACCTGCAGCTTTCTCCCTTCAGTAATTTCTCCTTTCTATTACCCCCCCCCTTCCTTCCTTTGCCTCCTTATCACCTGTACTCCCAGCTCTGTATTACTCAGGAAGAGCAATGTTTGCATTTTTTTTTTTGTCCCAGCTGCTCATTGAGCCCTACGCTCTATTGAGATGCAGTTTGGTTTCTTGTGTTTGTTTCATTTCCCTTTTTTATTATCTCATCTTCCTCACTATCCCATCACATCGGGTTTCCTCCCCAGCTTCTCACATCTCCTGCATGCTGTGGGTGCTGGGACATCAGGGCTGGCATCCTTGTTCAAGCTGCACTTTCTGTCTTGCCTTTGTCCTTTAAAAAAAAACCCAACTCACCAGTTTCTGGAATGTTCTCCCTTCCCTTTTCCTTCAGAAGAAGGACATTGGCATTCCTGTGATGGCTCCCACTGGAGCTGAGGCTGGTGCCTGCCCAGCTGGAAGGGAGCACCCAGAGACATCAAGGGACTGCAGCTTTCTGGAGAGGCTTCAAGCTGCCCCAGAAGCCTCAAACAGCTTCCAGGCAGCTCTGCCATGCTGCAGCAATAAGGCAAAAGAACTCCTTGCAATTAAGAGCTGAATCCTCCTTAAATGGAGCAGTGGCAGGGAAAAGGACAGGTAGGTGAGGATGGATGTCACCATGCTGAGAGACAGAGGAAAGCAGAAACAGAGAACAGAGAAAGGCGAGCACGAACAACAGTTAATCATAAGCAGAGCTCAATAGGAAGGTTTTAGGATGAGGTAAGATAAGTGGAAACGTCTCCTGAAATGGATAATTGTCAGGAATCTGGAGAATTACCAGCACTGACTATGTGCTGAAGCTCCAATGTTGCATTAGCCTTTCCCAGCGATTTGCTAAATTTATTCTTCTGCAATTTCCAGCAAAACTCAGAGCTCATCATCACCCAGTGGGTTATTTCCATTTGTCTGCCTTAGAAGTGGTTTCAGAAAAACCTCAGATACTTTTAATTAGCTTTAAATTTCTCAGCTCTTTTCCTCAACCTGTGATTACTGTTTAACTGAACTGTATCTATTGCCTTTCCTCCCTCCTCTGGGCTAAGATATTCTAATTTCCTCCAAACCAGCCACTGCTGCTGAAAAATGTGCAGTTGGGAGTTTGGTTCTTGGAAGTGCCTTTTCTCTGCCTGCCACAGCCAAACAGGACTGAAGCTCATGACGCAGCAAATACTCTGCTCCTCCCTGAAACGGAGCCTCTTCCCACAGGCAGCCCAGGAGGGCTCTTTGGGGAGGAGACCCTTCCTCACTTTCCAGGCAGCTAATGCTCCCCTCACGAGGAGCAGCAGGATGATGGCAGTGCACAAGTCAACCTAATGCACTCACACATGTCCAGAGCCAGGAGTGCTCTCACAGACAAAGTGATGCACCCTGCAGCCTGGCAGCCAGCTGGGTTGCTCCTGCCCTCCACAGGCACTGAGCCCCACCACCCCTTTCTCATCACACTCTCACTCACTGGTTTCTCCAGGACTCATGTGGCTCATTTGAAGTGAGCCCGTTGATTCTGATGGGATCTGCAAGTTTGGGTCACTCACACAACTCATGGAGGTCTCATCCTCAAGCCCCAACCCACAAAGCAATACAAGTTTTCAGCATATTGCAGGGGCAGAGGGATCCCCCAGTGCATCCCTCTGGCAGGTTTGGCATCCCACTCTCTCCATCCCCCTCAGCCTCACACCTAAGCAATGCCAGGGCTGGAAAAGCCATCAGGGGTCTCTCATGGGACCGAGATCAAAGCTGCCCAACGGTGCTGATTACCCAGATGAGCCCTGACACACAGAACTATTTTGAATTCAAAGAGTTGTGCCTGCCCGTGTGCCAACCTGGGAGCTCTGTCAATCTGCAGGGAAGGAGTCAAATCCGATTACTACGGGAAGTATGCAGGGAGGGTAACACGGTGTGAACTGACATAAGATGTGCTGGTTGAGGTGCTATCCTGGGCTTGGCTGTTTTCTGGATGTTATAAATCCCGCAGTGGTAAAGAAAAAAAAGAGACAAATCCGAGGGTTATTACTGCCATAAGCGCTTCAGCTTGAAATATATTTGCCATGAGAGTCCTAGATATGAAGTTTCCTTACAAATGAATGCACCTTCTCACAAGTGGGGTTTGCATCTTGTGTCTCCTGGGGGAGAAGGTAAAAAAATCACACTGAGTTAATTCAGAATCACGGGCCAAGACCCTCCTGCACACACAGCTCAGCAACAGCAGCTCGTGTCTGTGCTCCAGTTCTCCACATCCCCAGGGGGCCCCGAGGAACCACAGCAACACAGGTACTCACACCCGTGGCATCAGCTGGGTACAGCCACACAGGCTCTGGGACAAGCAGAGGTGAGGGAAAGAGGCTCATTCCAGCATTTGTAAGCAGAGACAGAGGAAAAGCAATGACCCAGCAGCAGCAGCAGCTTCCAGGAGACCCATAAAGAAGCAGAACTGAAGCGTTGGCAGGCTGCTGCAGAGATATGCCTGTGAAGGCACCTCAGTGGCACACAGTCCCCTTCCCCCAGCCAGGCCAATTAATGATCCCAATCAATAATCCTGACCCAGAAATTTCAGACAGGAGCTGCAGTCAGAGCAAGATGTCCCCAGAGGCAGCCTTGCAGGCAGAATTTCACAGTGTACAAGGGGCAAGGCTCAGTCTACTTCCATAGGACCTTTCCTGGACTAGGGGCTGCAGGATCAGGGACAGCAGCTTGAACAGTGCTCCCATACCCTTTGGGGTCAGGCAGGTCATTTATACCTTTGATACTGTTAAATGCCCCTTTTACTGCACTGGTCAGCTCAAGGGAACACACACACACTGAGCCTCATAAACTGGAAAGATCCTAGGGCTTTCCACAATACACTTGTAAATATTGATGGTAACTAGAGGAGACAAGAGATGCCACACTCCTCACCCAGGGCACAGCCCCTCCTGCCTCAGGAGGCCCCTATGTGCTGCTGTCAAAGTAACAACAGCAGCAACAGTGCTATTTGCTAACCCAGAACAAATGATACCTGCTGATGTAAAAGCATTTCACTTCCCCACCAAGTAATTACCTTTCTGACTCCTGTATCAGGCTGCAGGCATCCTGTTAATTCAGGGACATCTTCTCCCCTGTGCCAGGACAGTGGGGCATCTCCAGCTCCACATCCTAAGCTCTAGAACATCACAGGAAAAACATCCCTCAGCCTCCAGGAGAGTTTTAAAGGCTGAGATCTGATCACCAAAGTAGGGAAACCTGCTGCCATCATGGACTTCTCAAACCAACCCCTCTGATGCTAATGTGGACACAGGTGGAGCTGCTAAACCTGGAAACAGCCATGTGGGTATAATAGATAGGATGGGAGACAGCAGCTGTGTCTTGTTTATTTTTGGAAGGCTCATTTGAGGGTGGATACAATAAAATCCATCTTTCAATGGTGGAGGAAAGAAAAAATATTGACAAAAGGTGGAAAAAATAGAAATCTGTAGAAAAAGAGCAGCTAAAGGAGGGGCTGTATGGAAAGGCAAAGGTAAAGCAGGCTCAGGCCTGCTGGTTTGATGACAGGGGCCAAGCAATGCTGTGGGTTGGAAAGCCCTGCTCAGCAGCTGTGCTGAAGGGCACCTTTGTCCCCCTGAATCCCTGCTCTGCTTTGAAAAGGTAAAATCATTTTAACATCAGAGAAGCAATTCCTCCTTAGAGAAGGCTTTTACTGACCCAGCATATCCAAAACAGAATAAGTTAAAACACCAGAATCAGCTTTGTCTTCACTGTCATCTCCTCTATGTCGTGCCTGGTACCCAGTGCATGGCTCTTGCACACACACGAGGATGCTCCTGCTGCAGAGGCTCGTGAGGAGAGAGGCTTACACAGGGCAAAAGCTTTGCACAGAGCAGCCAGGAGCAAGGGAGTTAAGCATCTTTCCCTCCCCTTGACCTGACTGGAGGGGAATTTGTTTCCCCCAGAAAGGTGGAGGACAGGGAGGAAGAGCTTCAAAGTTTCTCCACCAGCCACTGAAGCAGAATTTTAATGGGGAAGAAAACAAAAAAAAATATGAAAGTGAATAGAACAAACAAGAATAAATTATTTATGAGGATGAAAGTGAAGAAAGGGAAGTTAACTGAAACAAAGGGAACCACACATTTCCCACAGCTGAGGTATCATGATCAAAGCACTGGCCCATCGCTGAGCGAGTCGCTGCGGTGAGCAACACGGAGCCTTTGATAGCAGCACCGCTGCTCACACCCCACGGGAGCTGCTCCTGCACCCCCTCCTCTCTGCATCCACCCTGGGGGTGCAGCTGGCCCTGGGGACAGGGCTGCAGGCTGTCAGGTGCACAGTGCTCACAGACAGCCCTCGCTTCACTAGTGTTGAACATATCCCACCAGAGTTGTTTTCAGACGTCAGTGGGGATGAGCTCAGGGCTCTGTCCTGTACCCCAGGAGGAGGGTCTGCTCCTGGCTATGCTGAGAGCACCGAGGCAGTGAGAGGCTCCACTGCTCCCTGGCTCTGTGGCATGATGGATGGTTTCAGGAGGCGGCTCTCTGCCGAGGGACAAATACTGCAGCACTAAACTAAACATCCAGGCTTTGGGTGCCCCTGGGCACGCTGCACAGCAAGCTCCTCACTTACAGGAACTCCTTTGCATACCTCACCAGCCTGGCTCCATGAAGTGCCTGATCTCTGCTGCCTTAGAGAGAAATGCCCAAGCACAGCTCCGGGAGAAGCTTCTGTCACAGCTGCCACGACCAGTGGAGTTGCTGCTGGGTGAGAGCCGCCTTTGCCTTTCACCTCCTTGCCCTCCTGGTGATGGGGTGGCCCCAGCAGCTCCCCCCAGAGTGAGCTGGGACACTCACACCTACCTGCCACGTACTTTCTCAGATTATTTTCCACTGTTGGGTAAGTGAAAGACAAACTGTGGTGTGCCCAGGCAAACATCTCCTTAAATATTTCAGAGCCATTAACCTCTCCCGGCACTCGTCGTCATCTGCCAGGTAATTGAAATGGCTTTGCCTAAGCAGAATTTTTCTGAGATCAATTATTTACTTGCAGCAGAAGGGTCTGGCTTCGGGCTTATTTACGATGCAGCTGTTGCTAGCACCGGCTTCCTCAGCCTTGTTTATTCCTAAGCAGATAAAAGCTGGCTGATTGGAGATAAAGTTCTTGATTTTCCCAAAGTGCCTGATTGATCTTGTTGGCCACACTTGGAAATTGGGATGTAATGCTTTCATTACGCTGTTGTCTTCCCTCTACTGCCGTTCCGCAAATAAGCTCCACGGCAGCGCTACAGTTGGTGAAACGAGGGGGTACGGAGTGGGGAAAGCCCCCTGCTGCTGTTTGCACCCCCAAGCAGCAGCAGCCCTGGGCTCCTTAGGATGGGCTCCTGCTCCCCAGCAGCCTGTGGTCCCGGCTGAGCCGTGGCTGCAGCCTCCTGCTCGGAGACGTCCCGGGTTGCAAATCCCCCTGAGCTTGTTGTGAATGCAGACGGGGAGGGTGAGCAATGCCCGTGTCTGCTTCAGGAGTATGAAGGCAAAACTGATCTCTCACGCTTTTCCATGCACAATATAATTACCAAGCAAAGGCAAAATGAGGAGGGTGAAGAAACGGTGCTGAGCCCTGACAAACGTGCGGTGCCGGAATCGCAGGGTGCAGTCGCTCGTGAGTTTGCTGCAAACGAGCTGCGTTTGACCATATAAATAGTCTTATTCAAAGCAGAGAATTAAGGTAATAACAGTTCTCAGGGAAGGAAAAGGAATTCAATTTCAAAGCCAAATTAAACAAAGCTTCCAATTAGAGCAGATAATGTTTCCAGCCAGCCCAATGCCCTTTTTCTCCAGCTCCGCCTGAGTTTAATTTTTCCAATCGTCTCTGTTTTGTCACCTCGGTTACTTCAAGGCGGCAAATTTCTTAGGAATTGGCAGGTATTGACTGAGGATGCTGCACTCAGAACTGCCTTTATTTTCTTCAGAGCCAAAGCCTCTGGTTGCTCACACACACCGCCGGCACCCGGGTGGGCTCCCAGCAGCCGGCACAGCCCCCATCCCTGCGCCACGGCCGCGGCAGCTCCTGGCACGGGGCATTTCTCTGGTGTGCCACAGGGCTGTATGGCCAGGGCCTCTCCTTGGGCAGCTGCCTGCACCCCAGGAGCCTGCAATCACACCAGATTTGCCTTACTCAAGGAGACCCAAATGGCTCATTGGGTATGTGCAGATGAAAGTATTGATTTTGTGCTTTCAGGAAAAAAGCACAATTAAGAAGATCTAATGGAAACATGACCCTTCATCCCCATTTCATCTTATGTACCAGGAGCTAATATTCAACTGTTTCAATGAAGGAGAAAATCTGATCATTTTTCTTCTTGTTTCTCTTCTTGTTTGCTCGCTGCAAGCAAGACTTGCTGAGCGTGAAGAAATTCAGCCCAAGCACACCTGACCTGCCAACTGATGTACTGCGGCCCCAGGGGATGCAGCTGCCTGGGAAATGCAGGCAGGGAGAAGGCGGGATGGGAAAGACCAGACCCACCACAGCAGAGAAGCCTCAGCTCCAGGTTCCCTCTCTCTGTTTTCAGCCTCCTCCACGGCCCTGCCACTCCTCCTTTTAAACAAGCCGAAATGAGGCTGGCCGGTGTAACTGGAGAGAGTTATCAGCCTCATCTGCTGATCCCTGACTAGCTTTCTCATTGATTTCTCTCCGGACTACACGACAGAGATGCCACTTCCCAGTAAAGAAGGACTCTCCAGAGAGCCTGTCCGTAGTCCTGATGTGACAGGAATATAGCTTCCAATAACAGTGATGGCAGGGGGAGACTGTCACCACAGCAGAGGAGAGAAGACAACATGATTGCTTTAATATGGGTCTTTAAGAAACTCTGCTTGCTGGGGAATTGCACGGAGCTGACAGTCAGAGATGCTGATGAACTGCCCTGGCTGCCCAGGAGCCTGCAGCCAGGCACAGCCTCATCCTCACCCCGGCTCCTGTTCATCTACTTCCACGCTGCTCTCTATCAAGTCAGCTTTGGAAGGGCAGTTTCAGGCTGCCTGTGTCTGAGCCCAGTGCTCAAGGGGAGCACTGACAGCAACTGCCTCTGACAAATGCTGTGGAGGGCTCCTCACCCTGCTCCTGCTGCTTCGGAATAGATCTGAAAGCGACAGGGTGAAGGGCAGGTGGGATGGCTCCCTGCCCGGCCCCAAAATGAGGTCAAAGGTGTGAGGTGCCAGTCCTGCGCCACATTAAATGAGTTTTGCCACAGGTCCAGCCTCTATCTGTGTGCTCATACAGTTAATTACAACCACTCAGGCTGTTTGTGGTGCTCTGCCCTTCCCTTCAGACCATGCCAGGCCAGCGTGGTGCTCCCAGCTGGATGGAGGCTCCTGGCCATGGTCCCAACTCCCCTTCCCCAGCCCTCAGCCTGCAGCACCAAGAAGCCCAAGGCGCTTAAACCTCCCAGGGCTGATCTCTTTGCTGGTTAATTGTGCTGGAGGATTTAATTTATTATAACTTCCCGCTTTGGCAGCTCGTCTGAGATGAAATGCTCCAGCTTTGCACAAATAACTCGCATGGGATGTCCGTGCCTCGTGCTCCAGGCGCTCGCTGCCTGCGAGCTGGCCGCTGCCAGCCCCGGCTCTGCGAAGCGCCTCGTTCCTCACAATGAGCTGGTTTCATTTCCACTCGCTGGATGAAGCACTTACATTTAGGGATTTTTCTACCCATCTTCAGTGGAGACCAGGGAAGGCTGGTGTTGAAGCCTGTTTGCCTGCAGCGGGACTGATGGGGCTCGCTGTGGGCTGGCACCAGGAGCCATGCAAACGGGTGGCAGGTCCCATCCTGCTCCCTGGTCCCAGAGGCATCTCTGGAACCCACCAGCCTGGAGCCTTCCAGTGGGATGGCCGGGCCTGTGTGTGTTATTGCCCTCTCCTGGGAGGAAACAGAACTTCCCGCAGAAGTTATCATCACAGTGAGTGCTGGGAAGAGCCCAGCTGCTAAAGAAGTCCTGGTAGGGCTGAGTCTCACCCCACACACACTTGCCAGCCATCACTTGTGTCCTGACAGGAGCAGGACCTGAGTGGCTCCAGCTGCTGGTGCATCCCTGGACGCATTCTGCTCACGCTGACATGCAGCAAGCTGCAGGCTGAGGTTGCATGAAGTTGCCTGCTGTGGTTGCATGCAAGCCACAGGCTACAGAGGCACACGAGCCACAGATAACCCTGGAGGAATCTTGCTGGGGTGCTGGCAGAGAGCAAGGTGCCAGGCTGTGGCTGCTGGGCCACCTGCCTGCCTTCTGCACCCTTCCCCTTTTGCCAGCTCGTTTGCAATCCCAGCGCTGGCACCAGCTCTTTCTGCCTCCTTGCTGGGTGTCCCCAGAGCACTCTGCAAACGCCGACTGAACCTCACCGTTGTTTCACTAAAGTCTCCCTTGCACGACTTCTCTGCCAATAAAAGTGATTTGCACTTAGTTCAGAAGCAGGTTTTTCTCCATCCCTCACAAAGCGGTTTTTGCAAAGGCTTCTGAAATAAATATTAGAGAGAATAACCAGGAGCTGATATAATAGAGCCGTCTACTCTATATTTTACCTCTTCCACTGCAGGAGAAGAGTATGAAATACGTTTATAGTCCCACTTACAACCATCCCCAGGAGTAGTTCCTTTGGGCAAATTGAGCTGATGATCAGTGAGGATAAATCACATTCCCCACCACAGTCGATAGAGCTGTGCGAGCACGCAGCACCTCGGGATGCTTCGAGCGTAACCGGGGGACGGAGCCGCCGCTTAAATCCAATCTGGACCGGGCGGTTGGGAACGCTGAAACGATGTGAGCTGCATCGATTCACTGGAAACACTGGGAAGGAACCTCGAGAAGACAAATGTCTGTTTGGAGGAGATTTGGAAAGGGAAGCCCCCAAAAGCAATAAATATGCCTCACGAAAGAAAGGTGAGATGTGTTACTCACGTCTGTGGGTTGCAAACCAGGTTAGAGCCCGGCTTGGCAGCGACGGCTGCCAGAGCACAGCACAGCCAGGGTATGGAAATCCCTGCTACAAGAGCGTGATTTATAGACCTGAGAGCAAAATGGGAGAAATTGTTGAAATTCGGAGCCTGTTTCTCAGCATCCTCAGAAGCAGTTTAGCTCCCAGGCATGAGAGCCTTGAAAAAATGCATCTGGAGCTGCCAGGGCTGCTGGCTGCTGGCACAGCCGGTGTGAGGTGGCAGCAGCCGCCTGCCTGGGGGGGGGTGTGATAGGATGAGGCCAGATGAGATGAGACAAATGAGATGCTCCCCCTGTACTGCAGCAAGGGCACGGACGAAAAAATTCTTGGCCTGGAAGTGCTGTCCCTGGGGTCAAAGTGTTTACTTGCTGTTAAAGTGCAGGCAGCGTGTTGCCATCCATCACAAGTCCTTGCCTGGCAATTAAGCCATCTCGATGTCCCGAGGTCTCTCCCGCACTCCATCACCCCCTCGTTCTCTGCAATGCTAATGGCATTAATATATTTATCAGCCACAGATCTATTAAGTTTGAGAACTGGATGAAACTGCTGAGTCGTAACACCTCATTTATAACTGTCCCCGAGGACACTGTCAGATTACAAACACACGTCCCGTGCCAGTGGGGCTGCGGCTGGAGCTCGGGGTGTCCCCGAGGGCTGTGGGAAAGCAAAGCTCCCAGCTTCAGCTCCAGCAGGGAAGAGCAGGTTTCAAGCTGTGACGGATTAGTGACACGCTGGGGCTCAATTAGGAGGCAGGTAGGAGGAACGAGAGTCTCACACAGGCACGTCTGATCACAGAGACACAGAACTGCTTGGTTGGAAAAGCCCTTTCAGCTCCTCCAGTCCAAGCACTGACCTCACACTGCCAAACCCACCTCTCGGTCAGGTCCCTCCCAGGCAAGGGGCTGCCAAGGGGTTACAGCAGGAGGGAAGGATTGCCATTATTATTCCTCGGAAATATTAAGACAATGAGGAAACAAACAGTGGATCTATTTATAGGGATTCTAGGGAAATCTCACTCGAGCCATAAACCCACTTAATTGCAAATCTGCACAGATGTTTCCTTTGAATTTCAAAAGTGATTAATAAATAAATTAGAGTAATGCTTGTTTTGGCTGAAATATAATAATAAATAATGTTTACAGCACTCAGTTACCAAAACATCCTCGGCACTGTGTGACAAATCAGCCACACGCTAAATGGCTACAACACGCAGGATGGGAACAATCCGAGCCAGGGCCAAGCCAGAAACAAACCAAACAGCCAAGTGCAAAGGAGGCTGAGGAGCTGCTGCATGGGCTGGGATGCTGCTGGCCCCACCTGCCATCCCTTGGGCACTGTGGCATGGTACCAGTGTCCTGGCACCCCGCAGCACCACTCCACCTCTGACTCTGGTGCTGCAGAAGCTCCCCAGCGGAACTTCCCCACTTGATTCACCCCCCCCTCTTCAAAACCTTGGCAAACCCAACGCGTTTGCTGTGTCCCTCGTGTTGAGTTTCTCTTTAATTCATGCATAATTCAAACTATATGTTTAATTCCAGGGTAAACACAGACGTAACTTTCCTGTTGACTCTTCCTTGACCCAGTTACTGTACAAAACACGCCTCGGGTTTCGCAGCAACAGAGAGAGGAGAGACCTTCAGGAACGTGAAGGGCTCGCAGGGAAGCCACAACCCGCCGTGTCACCGCCTCAGGGAAGGTCACTGCTGCTGCCTCGCCATAAACCCACCGAGAGGGAGCTGCTCACGGTAACTTTGGCTGAGGACACACGTGGGGAAGCCCCACAGACCCCGTGAGAGCGTTTGCAGTGCCGTGCCGGAGGTTCGCTGCTGGTTGGCCACTTGCCTGGTTGACCTGGTTGCCCACAGCCCCGAGGCAGCGCGTGGGGTGTCGAGGGGCAACTGGTTTGATGACTCGTGGAGTTATTGGCAAGTCTGTTTGGGTTTGCACCGAAACAGGAGCTTCTGCTGTAATTTCTGGTGTAATGAAAGCCTGTAACAGCGCTGCACCGTAAACACAAACAGTGCCATCTTATAAAAGTTTCATCTTTATCTGTTTTGGGGAGGAATAGCCCTGTCTGCCTAATTGAAGCATCTGTCATTCTGACATTAAACAGTGCATCCACGGCTCTTTTTATTATATTTTCTTGCATTTCTCATACACTGTTAAATTGAAATGACACTGTTGGCTGGGAGATAAAGAGAGATAATAGGTATTTTACAATAAGCAGAAAGGGGGATTCATCTTCAGCTGGAGATGACAATTGCTTTATCTTCTTGGGTTTGTTTTTTTTTTTTTTTCTTGGTGCTGCTCTTTTGCTGCCCTAAAGGAGAGATTCTGCTGCTGCTCAGCTTTCCCAGCCCTACAAGACAAAGCCAGGAGCGTTTATCCACACGTGAAGATGCGCGAGCGCCAGGCAGCTGCTCCTCAGCATCCGCGGCGACGGTGCCTCCGACGCACGGCTCCCTCCAAACCATCCTGGATGTCACAGAGATGCTGCACAGCGAGGCCACGTCTGAGGAGCGCTCAGCAGGGCTCTTGGGAGGTTATTTTTCATCATGTTAAGGAGGCATCTTTTCTCCTCGTTGCCATTTGTAACTGCCTGCTCAGTGCCTGCTGACACGCAGCAGCGGCGTGAAGAGTTTCCTGCGTTACGTGTGTGGGTGGCTGGGGCACGGCATGGCACGGCACAGGATGGCACGGCATGGCACGGCACTGACAGCCCGCTTGGCACCAGACCCTGAGTGAGCATCCCTTGCTGGAAAACAAGCCTAGATCGACCTATCTGCTCTCAAAGCCCCATCAGCTCTGTGCTGGCTTCTGCACCAGGCATTCCACTGGTGCTGGGCTGGCAAGGAGCGGCACAGCCGGCTGCCCTTCGGCTCAGCATCTCAAAGGAGCTGTCCTGCAGCTGGCCAGGGGCAGCACGAGGAGCTCCTGCCCAAAGCTGCTCGGGAGGTGAACCTTGTTTTGGGAAGCTGGGGTTTAAAAGAGGGATTTTGTGCACGATTCTTTTTAGCTGGCGCCGCTCACGTTGAGAAGCAGCTGAGGCAAATGAATCCAGCACAGAACAACTGAGAAAAAGTGGATCCAGAAGGGTTTGGGATCCAGCTGTGGGGGGTGCCAGGGCTGAGTCCCTCGCCAGCTGCCAGCATGGCCGGACCACGTGCTGCCTGCTCTGCTCTTTGGGCCATCGTTCATCACCTCTCAGCAGACAGATGTGGCTGCCTGGGGCTGTCTGGAGGAGAGGGGACACCCGTACCCCATGTCCCCAGCCACGGCTTCGCCGCGAAGCAAACCAGCCACATCGATTCGAGCCGTGCAGCCATTTCCCCCTTGTGGATTCCCGTAATTAAATTCCATGCTAAATGAAGCAATTACCAAAAAATAAGGCACCGTGTGACTGTAGATAATTATCAGCACAGAGGCTCCCCAGGTAGCTGGCTGAGGCGCTGGCGGCCGCCTCAGGGGATGCTCCTGCCATGCTGGGGGCTGCCCTGGTGCAGGAGGTGGGTGGTCTGCACCAACCGCCCCACTGCTGGGGTTGCTTTGGGGGGATCTCCCGTTCTCTGCTGTGATTCCCAGCCTGGCTCCCAGATCCCTGCAGCTCTGCTGGGGTCTGCCAGATCCCCACTGGATCCAGTGGCTCCGGTTGGGCTCTACCGGTGGGCGAGGGAAGCAGCACTTGGGGATGAGAAGGAAGAGCTGTTGCTTGGAGTAAAAGCACGAGACATCTAATTGACATTTCCCTGAAATAATTAAAATTGACTTCTAATACTTTACAAACTAATTAAGAGTATCGGACTGGATAACTACCTTGAGGTGTAAGTAGCGTTTAATTGGGATAAACTGAATCATGATTGGAAATAAGCACAACCTAGAACAACAAACAGCGTGGCAGGAGAGGTTATGGGCAGTTGGCACTGAGGCTGGGGCTGGTGCTGGCACGTCTCTGCCGGAGCAGCACTGAGAGTGAGCGATCCCCACGCCGGGGCTGCCGGAGGGACCGCGACCGTGTGCGATTCGATTCGTCATAAACCACTGAAGGGTTTTAGATCCTCTCGGGAATCACTTGCACGCCCAGCTCCGTTTCTAGAGCCTGATCTGCTTTATCAGCCCCCAGCGTGTTATTTATCGGTTATTTATCTGAGTTTTAATAGCAGCCCCTCTCTGCAGCAGCCGCCGCTGCCTCTCGCTCCTCAATGAGATAGGAACAAATTAACCAGTACGGAGCTGCCTCGCCTTTGTTCTCCCTCATCTGTGCCACTCAGTACTTTGAGGAGCCCTATTTTCCTTTTCTTTACCGCTTTCTTTCCCCGGAACAATGGACTCTGAATGCATCCAAGCAACTCTTTTATCATTCACTTCTGTGGAGTTCTTTAACTTCCCCACCTGAACAGTTGGTGTTTCTATTTATACAAACTTTCTTGCTGACTGCCCAAATCTCAATCTCATTGTTGCAATGACTGGTTGGCTCAATGATCTCCTGTTTCATTGCTCCCCCACCCCCCCCCCCCCCTCCCTTTAGCTTTTACAAGGACCAATTAAAAACACCACCCCTTCCCCCTCCCCCCCCCCCCCCTCCCTTTAGCTTTTACAAGGACCAATTAAAAACACCACCCCTTCCCCCTCCCCCCCCCCCCCCTCCCTTTAGCTTTTACAAGGACCAATTAAAAACACCACCCCTTCCCCCTCCCCCCCCCCCCCCTCCACCCCACCCCCCCCCCACCCTTCCTTTTAGATTTAACAGGTACAATTTATAAACACCATCCTTTCCCTTTGCATCTCACACCCTTGCAGTGAACCCCTGGGCCTGCCCGTCTCCCTCTGATGATGACAGGAGGTGGCCAGGCTTTTTATCTTATACGATTTGCTCCACTAACAGGAAACAAAGCAAATGCAGAGAAGGCTCAATGCATTCCCTCGCTTTTCATCTTTTACCTGCTGCAGACACTGTGAAGAGCTTTACCGGACACAGGAAAGCCTGGAGGTATTTCTCAGCACTGCCCAGGTCTCCTCTCAGCCTCTTTTCCCACAGGCTGAGCAGCTCTGGGGCTCCTTGGATGGTGCCAGTAGCAGGTGGGATGGAGTTCATCAAAGCGCTGGCATCTCGTGGTCCAAGGAGCCCCGAGAGCATCTCGAGTGCTGCTCACACGGTCCCTCAGACCAGCCCGACTCCTCAGCTCTAAACAACCTCATGGTTAACTACAGACCATCTGTTATCCTCTCCTTCTCTAACAGAGACCATGTTCTTTATGGTTTATTAATATTTCTCTAAGTCTGTTTAAAACCCGAGCATCTTGCAGGAGACTCGTGATACATCTACCAAGATCTCATCTCGCAGCTCAGCTGCTGCTGTGCCTCAGAGAGACAAGCAGGGGGTTCTCACAGGGACCTTCCCCCTGAGCTGGCAGCTGCACAGAGCCTGCAGGTGCTGCACAGCTCTTCCCCACGTGCTGAGCTCCCACACATCCCAGCATCTTCTCTGGCAGCACAAGGCAGTGCCTGGGACCGTGGATATCAAGGCCAGTGGGTAACTCCCAGCAGCATCCAGACCACCGCTGCTTCATGAGTCCTTTGAGGAGCTCAGTTGGAGGGAGGTTCTAGTCTTTGTTCCAGGCACACCAAAGGCTTTGATGCCACCTCCCAGCAGATCTTCCCACTCCCACACCAGGCCAGGGCTGCTTCAGATGCCTCTTCAATTGCCTCCTAAGGATTCCTCACTGTGCCGTATCAGAGCTGTAGCTATCGAGAGCCCGGGTGGCCATAAACCACAAAGGCATCAGCTCTGTGCTGGCAGAGAAGGGGAGGTCTAACTGCCTAATAATCCCAGGAGGACTCGGGAGACTTTCTGCAGCTCTGTGCAGGCAGGAGCTTTGCAGTGGCAGCACGGGCAGGACAAACCAGCCTGGCACAGCTCTGTTCTTGACAGAATCTTATGGCTCCTGATAAACAGCAGAGACACCGGGCAGTAACAAGCTGAGCAGCCTCCCAGGAGGCCAAAGGAAATAAAGCTGAGCATCAATTTTTAACTTTTGCTCTGCATTATTTAATAAGTGGTTTGAAACCTGCCTCGCATCACGAGAGTTTGGAAACGCTTCCTGCTCTGGAGGAAGAAGAAGAAGAAGAGAAAAATCATATATTACTTTGCAATTACAGAAGCATCTCCCTCAGCTCTGAGTGCTTCAGATATTGGCCTGGTGCTTTGCTTTGGTGTTTTGAAGGAGCCCTCAGCAAAGCTTTTCAACACGTTCAATGAGGATGGAACAAACGTTTGGAAGCTGAACTGCAGGGGGGCTTGGTGTGCCTGTGTGTTCAGTTAACACACACCCCAGCTGGCCTCCAGACAGCAAAAACAAGGAGTCCCCCATCTTCTCTGGGCAGCAGTTAATATGAACAGCCTTTTTCTGGGCAACCAAAGACTTTTTGCTGTGCTTCTCCATCCTCCTCCCAGCCAGGACAATCTGCTCAGGGGAGAAGGAGCCTCCAACCCTCCTCACCATGCTGCAAAGGGCAAGGCACAGGCTCTGAGCCTGGGACACATGGACTTGCAACTGGTGTGTCAGGACATTCATATGAATTGAGGCTAATGATGCATCCTCATTTGGAGTCTTCTGCCAAGCTCTGGCAATGTAACCAAAAAAGTGGTCTGTGGAATGGATCTGGCTGGTCTCTGACTCCAGCCCACTCCAAAGCCACGCTCCTGCTTTGCTGTTGCTTTTATCCCCTCTGGTTCCCCCCCTCTCCAGTCCCCTCCGAGGCTGCGGCGCATCGTGCTGACACTGCACGTGTCACGCTCCTGCATGTGGAGAGTTTGATGCTCCAAAGCTTTCCAGGTATTTCCCAGCTGGAGTGAAACACACCTCTTACGTTTCAGCGGAGGCACCAAGCTGTTTGTGCCTTTCTATCCCTTTTTTTAAGGGAAGCTTTATTAAACCACTTTGATGGATTTTCCAGTTAAAATAATTGGTGCTTTACACTGTCGGCATCAATAAAAATGTAAACACACAAACAGGAACAGCAGCAGCAATGGATTTTTCTGGCTTTTGCTTCCCAGGCTCAACTGGCAGGACTCTGGTTCCACACAAGGAGTAATAAGGAAGGGTCTGAGGGGGCCGGGCAGCTCCTCAGCACAGCCTCATTACCAAAGCCCCTCACGGCTCGTGCTGAGCTCTGGCTTCCCTTTGGTTCTGTGGAAGGTAATGGGATGATTCACACGAGGGACACGAGCAGCTCCCTGCTTCCAGTTTTCCATAACCATTGTGGCCCTAGAACAGAACCAATGGCTTGCTCTGGTGGAAATACAGATGAAATGATGGGTTTGAATCCCTGCACGGTGATGTTTAGCCTGATCGATGGCAGAGTTGCCAATGGGTGAAGGTGATACATCCCCAGCCTCACTCCATCTGCACCAGCACAAACCAGAGAGATCCCGGGAGCACGAGATGCTCAGGTGTGGGAGAAAGTGGGATGCACGTGCTGATGGGGATGAAAGTAATTGGCAGGCACTGGCTGCCCTCCCTCAGGCCAAGGAGGGTTCATCCCTAGGAAGGAGATGCTGAATACACCCCTGCAAGCAGGTTATGAAAGCATAAGACCCAGTTCAAATGTCACGCCAATACATGTCCCTCGCCCATATCGACACCCCTCTCCCTGCCTGGGCAAGCAAACTGATACCAGGCTGCCTCTGGCAGTGGTGGAAGGAGGCACTCTGTGGTATTCTATACTTCCTCCTCTGTTTAGATGGATTAATTGACCTTTAAAAATGCACCCAGAAAATAAATTACCTAATAAAATGAATTCTGCTCTTTCACACAGTGCTGGAAATCCACTGTAACTTGAGAGGAGACTAATGAAACACTGAAAGCGTTGAAGAAATGACTAATGAAAGAAATAAACCTAATAAAGAATAATTGATTAGTCATTTGGAAGCGCTGCAAAGCGTGAGGTGAACAGCTCAGCCTGGCCACAGGCCCAGGGAGGCTGACCAGGAGACCCTCGGAGAGCTCAGCAATCCCTTAGGCACCAGCCTTGGCCCAGCAGCACAGCCCAAAGGCATTCAGCCCACAGGAGCTGTAACGGGACTGAGGAGAGCTCTCTCTTCATGCAGTCCCCTGGCAGTCAAACCTTCTGAGCTGGGGAAGGAAGAGCAGCATCTCTGCCATCCTTTCTGCACCTGCATGGACACAAGAGATGCTCCTGCTGCTCCCAAACTGCTGCTCCCAAACTGCTGCATCCCAAACCATCATATCCCAAACTGCTGCATCCCCAAAACTGCTGCAAAAAAAAAAGGACAGACCAAAACCTGCCTAAACTTACAGGTTTTTTTCCCCGTTCCTGCCCCTCCAGCAGCCAGGCAAGTGCGTGGGAGCCACTGCTGAGGCTCCAGCAGGACTAGCATGTTCTTCATGCTGAATTATCCTTCCTTGAACAGAATTAAGGGTTAAGGAAAAGCTTGATGAGACATCTGGAATTGCTGCCATGTCTTTAAGGGCAGTTGACAGGAATGTGGTGGATTGGACACGGGACAAGCGAGCTCTGCTACGCTGCAATCGCCTCCTCAGGCTGCAGCAATTTCGTGCTTCGTTTTTGGCAACCACAGCAGACTTATCTCTCTGAATAATACCCAGCCCTTAATTCTTCCAAGCTCCTCGGTAAGACGGGAGGAGCAGAATGATTGCAGCGTATCCTTCCCTTCTCCTCCTGGTTCTGAGCGAGGGGATATTGTTCCTTAGGTGGGAAATCAAGGTGGAAGTGTCTGTGCCAAATGTACAGCTCACGGCAAGCTGGGGTTTGTCAAGAAATCCAACAAATGGCCTCCAACAAATCCCTTTTATTGCCAGCCTCTTGGTGCCTGGAGCTGTGCCCATGACACAGCAGTTTGATGAGACCATCACTGTGTCACCTACGGACAGACCTCAGAGATGCCCCAGCACAGCTGGGAGGCTGCAGCTCCCTGTAACTGATGTCTTGACAGCTCCACCTTTGCCAGACCATGTTTTCCCTGCAAAAGGCATCCTGGAGTGGGAAGAGTTGGGGAAAAGGGCCAAGATCCCTAGATCTGGCAGTACCAGCCTCTCCAGCAGCGTCTGTGCTCGCAGCAGTGGTGTGTCAGGCTGCTGGGCAGGGGGTCTGACACAGGCAACCGCTGCAAAACTGCCTGGGACAGCGCCTTGGCCTGGGTTGGCACACCTTGCTCACAGGGAGCGATGTCTGTTTACATATTTATTAAGCACTTATTAGCAATTCTGCAAAGGAAAGTCCCTCATTAATAACCCCGGGCTCTCCCGCCTGGGATGCGGCTGTTGCAGCGAGCAGACATGTTTTACAATCCAAATAGGATGTACCCCTGCCACCACTCCATCCATAATCCTCTATTACAAAGTGTCAGCTGAGGCTTGCACTCGTTACTCAAACTCTGCCTCCTCCATTTGTTTGTTTGTTCTCCCAGCACAAAACAATTCAGCCTCCACGGTTATTTTAAGCAAATTAGGTTTTGCTGGGAGTTTCATTTCCATCTTGAAAGGTGTCCTTGCAGGAGCTGCTGGAGGGGTGGGTTCTCAGCTAAATCAACACATCCCTCCTGCCCAGGGCTTTTAGGGGCACTTGGGGGCATTTGTGGCAATAGATGGGGCTCCAGGAACGTGACCCAGCGGAGCCTGAGCACAGGCTGCTGAGCCCCTGCAAAGTGTGGCAGAAAGTGGCCGAGCCAGGGGACCTGGAGGTATCATCCCTTGCCTTAGTGCGGCTCCAGCATCATGTCCTCAGCCTGGTTTTCTCCTCTTCCTAATCATAATGACTGCAAGATTAGCCAGAGGTGAAGAGAATATTAAAACTTTAATAAAGTCGTCAGGGCTGACGCCAGTTCTGGGCTCTGATCTTGCCTGTGCCCTGCTGCTGCTGCTCCTGCTGACAATTCTTGTTTTCATAAGAAATCCAAGATCTCTAATGGACAGGGAGGGGGAAAAAAAAAAGGAAGAAGAAGAAGGCAGCTCTCCTGTAGCTCTGGGCATCCCAGCAGTGAGGTGGTGTGGGGGTGCTGCCTGAGGAGTGAGCTTCACGGGGCTGGTTTTTCTTTCTGCCAAAGCCTCACAGATTCAGAAGGTCACAGGCAGGAGAGCTGCAATTAGTACTAAACCTACACATCCCTTAAAAAAGACCCTGGCCAGGCCCAAGGGCACCTGTGAACCACAGCTTGAACTGCTTTCAGGTGCGGGGCAGGAGCAGGTTTGCTTGGTAACTCAGTTAATGAAGGGGATAAAAAGCCCTTTGAGAGATGAGCTTCTGTTGTTTCTCAGGAGGTGCAGCGTTGCCTGGAGCTGCTACTGGAGGTGAAGGTCATCCTGTTATGTTTGCTCTCCAGGATCTGGCTCCCATCCTTTCCACAGCTCCCTGGTTCTGCAGGATGATCCCCAGAAGAGATGGAGTGCTCGCCTGGCAGGTCAGGGATGCCTGGGGCACGATTCGGGGTGCAGCGGCTCTGGTTACTTGAGATGTTGAACTGTACCCTCAAATACTCTTTGCTAATTAATCTCCATATTCCCCATTTGCCCAGCCCTGCAATGTTCTAGGCTGATGATTAATCGTGGTGCTGAGTTTCAAATTGCAACGAGTGCAAATTGAACAATAGCTCAAAGCTGACACTGAGGTCACTGACTCAAGGTGCCGAAGCGATGTCTGCGTGGCACAATAACTCCTGGTTTGAGTTTGTTACGGCTTTATCAGGAGAGAATGTTGCTGATTGGGTTGGCAGAGCTTTGCTGCTGCCTGTTCTGCCTCTCTGGGGACACCCAGGGTCAGGAGCACTTGTGGCCCTGTGGAGCAAGTGCCCAGTGAATGTTGCCTGGTTGGACAGTCCCAGCCTTTGGTGTGTGTGTGTGGCCCATCAGATCTCACAGGGAAGCTTGGCTTAAAATAACAGCTCCATGAGAGCTCTTGGTACTAATGACCCGAGAAATGCTTCTGTTTAGATAGAAGAACTGTTAAGGCAGCTTTAAACGTTGTCACTGTTCCCGTCACCTCCAACGTGGACAACTTTTCCTAGATGTGTTTGTTCTTAATCCTAAGAATATCATTGTGGAGATAACGATTCAATTTTGTGAGCGGGAGAGAAAGCAAACAGAGGAATCTGTCCTGCTGTTTGCCTTGGGGAAAGGAGGAGCCCTGGCAGAGCCTGTGGATGAGGCTGCCTCTGCCCTCGGAGTTTATCTCCTGAACCCAGAAACCGAGACCTTCAAGTAAGGTGTGATGTAAAGCTGGGGA
This sequence comes from Urocolius indicus, assembly GCA_013401255.1. Classification (NCBI taxonomy): domain Eukaryota; kingdom Metazoa; phylum Chordata; class Aves; order Coliiformes; family Coliidae; genus Urocolius; species Urocolius indicus. The sequence goes on from WBNH01008564.1 coordinate 608,918, forward strand.
GCAGGAGGCTGTTCCCAAGACTCTGCCTCTCCTCCAGGACCTTGCTGTGTTGCTCTTTGCTTTTAACCCCTTTCTGTGCAGAACTCAAGCAACAGCTATTCTCTAGGTCTATTTGGTTGTGGTCCCAGGTGAAATAGTTGTTAATCAGGGAGGGGGAAAAAAGTCACCCACAAACCAACCCACCCTTTTGTGTGGGTCCCAAGTGACAGATCTCTGAGTGATCCCCTGCACGCAGCACAACCTCCTCAGGAGAAACAGCCTCGTTGTGTGTCAGAGAGTGATTAATGCTGTAAGTCGTGGGCACAGCGACAGAGCCTAACTATAAATTAAACGAGATTGTCCTCTAGGTAGCACACAGGTAGGAGACTCTGATTTGTCACGATGCAAACCATGTCTTGATGCAAATTTCCCAGCCCTCTGATAACCCTTAGCTGACCAGTACATCAAAACTGGTGTAACCCCAGTCCCATTCTGGGGAGGTGCTGCTTACCTCCAGCTCTCTGAGGTGGGTTTGTGTGTTTTCCACGTTCTCCTTTAGCTGTGGAAACACCTAATGTAGCCCGAGCAACCCAAATGAAGGAGTGCAAAGCAGCTGCTGTGTCTGTGCAGGATCCAAGTCCCCAAGCAGCAGCATCAGGATGGCTGGGGAGTAATAGCACAGAGTAAATGTTATAAATTACCCAACAGCTCCTGCTGCTTTTTTTCCTCCCCTTTCTTTCTTTTTTTTTTAGCAAAATGCACATTTGTGAACACAGACTATGAATTATTATCCCAAAAAGGCACATTAGGTATTTTACAGCATATTTCATCCAGTTTCTCATCTAAAAAAAAAAAAAAGGCAGACACTCAGAAGAGTGTAAGAACAAACTGTTCTTCACTAATAAAGTGTCGCTGAAGATAATCGGCAATTTCCTTTTTACTGTGCAGCCTGTAGATGGGCTGGATATTTATAGCCCTCTGCCTTGTCCCCAGAGCAGCCACAGCCTCCAGCCCCACCGTGCTCTGCTGCAAGGGGGGAGGGGGGGGACTTTTCCTTCCTCCTGAGCTTCTCCGAGGTGACAAAATTCTCTATTAAGTCCTACCACGGAGCCTAAAGCCCACGATTCTGCCTGACATTATGATATAGCCAGAAACAGCTTCAAATCCACCCTTGCAAAGTCCACAGGAGTAAGAGGATTAGGAGTGATGAGAAATTAAATGCCAGTTTCTGCAGAAGACGAGCGGAGGAGAGCTCTGCTGGGGCTCTCCTGGCTGAGGGCTCGATGCTGAGAGATGCTGGCTGCCAGAAATGTCCTTCCCTGGACAAGGAGCCCGAGTGGATGCCCAGAATCGTCCCCATCCCTCTTGCTTTTCAGTGTCCCTCAGTGTTTTGCTCAGCCTGGGCAGGTTCTGCTGCTCTCTCAGAGTCAGCCCCAGCCCTGGGCGCTGGTTGCCAGGTCAAGGCTGTTCCTTGGTACGAGGTGACAATGTTTGCCTAAGCACATGAGTCTGAGGAATAAAACATAAACAGGCTGTATCCATCTGCTAGAAAAAATATGATTAACTTCTTGACCTGGAGAAGAGTTACAGCCACTTTGGGAACTTGTGGAGAGAGGAGAAATGTTGGGCGGATTGGTTGAAACAAATGGTAATGAAGATTTATGGGGTCTGCTGGTGGCAAGAGTTGATTGAGGCTCCTGAAAAGTGCTCCTGGGAGAGGGGTAAGGCTGTATAACAAAATGGGATAGCAGAGAAGCACACAGTTCTATCAGCCAAACCTGGATGTGGGAGCTGAACAGGCTGCAGCAAGGAATTAATGATGGCACAAGGCTCCCCAGTAGCTTTTCCACTGCAAAGCCGCTCGCTTTGGGGTCCCTTGGAGAACCCCCTTGCACCAGGGAACCCTTTCTGCCTCGTGCTTGGAGCCCACGCTCTACACAGCCCCTCACTGGGCTGCTGTGACTGCCAGCACCCGCGTTCCCTCCTGCTCCTTCAGACAACCCCAGCTGGGACCTGCCTCCCTGCATGTGGCAGCTCCAGAAAAATGTGCAATTAAACCCATGGCTGGGAACGAAGGAGAAGAGTTTGCTCTGCTGTGGATGTGGGAAAGGAAACAAATGTTTTCATATAAAGGAAGTTTACACTGCATATAAATCTGAATGCCAGAAGCTGAATGGATTGTGGACAGAAGCTGTTCCATCATTCTGGGGCTATTAAATTTTTTAATCAAACGCTTTAGCTATTAAAGTGCCTGGGCTTGGCAGGAGCTCGCTGCTGCTGGAGGTTAAAACCCACCATGGCCCAAACAAATACAGAATTAATTTCACCTGCCAAAGGAAAGGAGGAGCTGGGCTAACGGTGCTCTATTCCTGGGGGCGACTGCTTCCATCCCACCTCATGGGAGATGACCCTCAGCTCTGGGAGCTTCTGCTCCTCCCAGGGCCCTTGGCAGGCTGAAGCACTCAACACCCCCAGAGCATTGGAGGGGTGACGTTGGCCACAACAGTGTCTGCCTTTGTAAAGCTTGGGGTAAAAGGCAGCTGGTGAGGTTGTGCACAAGGAGAGAAAGGGCTTTCGAAGTTCCAGCTGCTGCTGCAGCAACTGGTCTCAGAGGTGTCGCACAGCTGGATGCTATGCCAGTCCTGACCAGCACATGCCATGGGCAGTGCAGCTCCTGCAACTGCTCCAGCCTCGTGCAGAGCTACAGGAAAACCTGTGCTGAGCCCATCCATCACAGCAGCTGAGCTCCAGCCAGAGGTCCTCCAGAGGCAACGCTCGTACATCACTGCCCAAGAGCTGCGAGCAGGAGGATTGTCGGGCCGTGATGGAAAGAACCAACACGGAGGAAGCAGTGGGAGGAAAATATCTGCAGCCTGGCACTTTAAAGCTGTTTTTAAGGATACAGAGAAAATTCATGATGGCTGAGGAATGCAGAAGTTCACTTTGATTAAAGATCCTGAAACACGGAGGCTCGCTGAGCTCCTTCGCTCTTGCAACTGGGCTGATCCTTATATCTTATGGCATTGCCTACGTTTCCTGAGCTGAAAAGCTGCTGGGAACAGATCTCCCACCCCACACCCACCTGCTGAGCCTCTGTGCAGGGTGGCCAAGGCAGAAGCGTGCCCGTCATACTCGGTGTCTTCTCTCCCAAAATAACCTGTAAGTGATGCTGCAGACGAGGTTTGAGGGAAGGCAGCAGCAGGTAATTGCAGCTTCCTGCCCTGCACCTTGACTTCTTCCTTCACATGCTCAAACCTTTGCAGTTTTTTCCCTGGTGCAGATCTGTAGGTTTGGATTTCCTCTTTATCCCACTTAAACACACAATCCACCCCAAACCCTGCTGGTGCCTCGCAGCTCATCCTGACCAGGCAGTGCTGTGCCTGCCTAATCATGCATTCTTTCAGAAACCATGTGGTTTTATCCCTTCTAATTGTCTGTCCCTGAAACTTGGTGGGGGGAGGGAAAGAGAAACTCAAGCTGTCAGCTTCTAAGCCTCAGAAGCTGCATCTTCACAGGGGCCCCTGAACTCAGGTGGCATCACTTCAAGGGAGACTGTGTGGGTGTCCGTGCAGCCGGGTGGGCAGCAGCAGAGGCTGATAGTGGGATGTCTCCCAGCTCGTGGGATGGGAAATGTGGAGAACAAAACAGCAACAGAAAAGAGCTGTTCACCACTCTTATACAACAGCCACAGGCCTGGCATAGCCTTCCTGTACCAAAGCTGGGTGGCTGCTGGGCTGGAGACCAGCAGGACTGGTGTGACACAGCACCCAAATCCCACCCTCATCCTCCCATGCTCGCTGCCCCTGGTGTGCTGCAGGTGCTGCTCTCACTGCATTTTAATTGGTACAATTAAGCTTCAAAAATACATCATGTTAGGAAAAAAAAAAAGCCCCCTCACAGCTGAGGAAAACAGGGGGCTGCTTAATTAGTCTGCAAAGGGAAGGTGATGTGATTTCTGCTTATTGGACACCTCTGGCTGGGGCTCAGGTGATTTACACAGCCTTAGGGAGGGGGGGAATATTCTTTTTGTTTAAATAACAGTACCTACATGTTTAATTTAGGGAGCACAATAACCATAAACCCCACAGAGCCATCCTTCATTTTAATAATCCATCTCCCCAAGTTTTACTGTGATTGATCAAAGGTATTAAACCTAATAAGAGAATTTATCAAGGTTATCTGATGTCAAAATGACAGAGGGCCTTGGCTTTCCTTTCCCCCCCCCTCCCCTGGCTGGGGGGATGCTGTGTGCTTGTGCGTGTCCACCTTGTAAATCTGGCACGGGAGGCAGAGCTCTGCCCCAGCACGTGGCTCTGGGCGGCAGGGAGAGGGAAGTGGCATCTCTTATTGATGTTGCCAAGCAGTGGCACTGACACCAGGAGTTTAGCAAACGTCACCTGACGCTGCCGGTGATTAAAATCGTTTTGACTTCAATGCTGTAGGTGTAACTCAATTAGGGAAGGGAAAACCTGCTCCTTCAATGCAGTTATCCATCTGAATTAAACTGAGCGTCCTTCATAAGGCAGCTCCTTCCTTTCTGAGTCAGCTTCAGCATCTTTATCCTTTACATACTTTCAGAAACGACCCAAAAGGAAGAAATCAGCCCTGGAAGCTCTGTTATGTTCAGCACAGGCAGCAGAATGTGGGGTTTTTTTTTCCCCTGCACACGACTCAGCTCTTGCCACCAGCCCAAGGCAGGAGGGGACGGGCTGGGTGATGCTCTCTGGGAATTGTTCTGCTCCTGAAGAGGCTGAATTGCATTTTACACGTCTTGTTAATGTTTCATTCTCTCCTCAAGCTGAAGGATAAGCTCCATTTATGAAAAAGGTTGAGTATCCATCAAGAAGTTGTTCAGACAGGTCAAGTGGAAAGTGATATATTCAAATAGAAACAGTGAAAGGAATGTCCATTACCTATAAATTAGAGGCTGTCAGGAGCAGATAACTGCCAGGCCTGAAGGACTGCAGGCTGAAGCCCTTGCTTTGTGTGCACTCTTGCAACCTTCACCCCTTCCATGGAGGGCTGGGAGCACCTTGGCCAGGGAGACCTTTCTGATAACTGAAAACATACCAAGGCTGGCACTCAGGCTGCTCCTTGGTCCCTGAGGTGTCCAGATAAACCTTCCTCTGCCCAGGAGGATGAGCTGGGTAAGCTCTGAGCATCCAATGGCAGAGGGAGTCAAAGAAAGAGAAGCTGCTGGACTGACAACCCCTCAGGTGGACACAGCTCGCTGTATTTCTCTGTTCAGGTGCAATTCTGCTTTGGAAATCACATCTTGCCCAGCTTCCAGCCCAGAAGGGGGGGGGGGAGGGGAAACAGCCCTTCATTTGCATAGCTACAATATTGAATTACCATTATGCTGCTGAATAAATAAAGAATGCCATTTCTGGCAATTCCCATGGATCAACAATCAACATAAAAAGCCTCATTACTGTTGCTGTGGTTTATGATGGGGGCTATTAACAGGAAATGGAATCAGTAAAGACACAAGGCGCAGGGAACAGGCCTGTGATGGGGTTCCTGGTGCAGAGAGGGGGCTGGTTCCTAAGGCTGCTATGCACTGCGTGGGGGCAAGGGATGCATGCTCTGCATGGCCAGGAGGGTGTCTGATGGCTCATCTCTGGCAAATGCCACTCTGAGCTCTTCAGCCATTACACACAGCGTGCTGATGGAAGTGGCAGGTGACAGCGGGCTGCAGGAAAAGCTGCTTTTCCCCAGGCAGGAGGGGGAATGTGAGTGCAGGATCTGGGGTTTCTTTCCCTGGGCAGCTTTGCATGTTCACCAGGAGAAAGCAGGAGTATTGCCCACAGCTTCTGAGATGAAGAAGCACCAGCAGGACACGCAGGCAGCAGAAATCACCCCCAGCTTTCCCCTTGGGCAAAACCACCCATGTCCAACCCAGCTCTGACCTCAGCACTGTCCCTGGCAGATGCTCCAGCACCCAGGATGTTTGCCTAGGAAGCAGCTCCTCTGGCCAGAGAGGAAGAATCATTCATTTCAAAGACTGAAGTACATTTTGCTAATCAGGATTACAAAGACCAGGGGGGAAAGAAGAAGAAAGAAGCAACAACTCTGTCCTCTAAATGCTAAATTTGCCCTTGGATACAAAGAACAAATTGATAATTATTGTTCTAATTCTTTTCCCTGAAGGTCTGGCTGGATAATTAAATGTGTATGCTTGCTAGAGATGGAACACTTCAGTTTCTCATTTGTTGCTTCCTGAAGCACGTTGCCCTGTGTCTGCCTCAACCACGGCTCCATCAGCACGTCGCGCTCTCCAGGCGCCGGGCACTCCTGTCCCTGCCTAAAGAGTCTCAGGGAGCCTCTTTGTGATGTGTTCTGTGTTCTACCAAGTAAATAAACTCTCCAGCTGGTGATCCAAAGCATGTGGAGACAATGGGGTGAACACAAAACCCCCACAGCACAGCACTGGGGGAGAGGAATGCTGAGTGCTGCAAGTGCCAGGCACCTGTAACGACACGGCAGAGGGAAGGGTTGACTTCTCAATGCCTTATCAACAGCCAGTGCTCCTGTTTGGCTCTTTACAAACCTTGCCTTGCTGTGTGCCAGCTGGCCAGTCCCTTCCAGAGCCACTTCACCTGCTGAGCTTGAACCCAAAGAGTCCCTGAGAACCAGCTCCCCTCGCACAGCACCTCGGCACCTTGCAGAGATGCCCGGGGAGAGCATCGCTGTGTCAAACAACTCCCTCTCCAGGACCCTTCTCAAGGCAGCAAAAAGGAAGCACTTCTGGGATTGTGTTTGCTTTTTCTGGGAAAACAGAAGCCCTGAAGCGTGAAGCAAAACTTGCTTCAGAAACTGGGAACATAAAGGCTGGAATCACAAACCACACCTGGCTCTGTATTGTGGGGAGGACAGCCCTGTAAATCTCCACGCTCAGACCTTAAAACCTGATCAGGGATATTAAAAGAATGTAGATTTGAAAGATATGCAGCGTCCAATATTACTTAAAGCCTCATAAGTCAGTAATAATGCTTTAAAATCCACCCTAAATCTTGTCAGGAGCCAGGGAGGGTTGGTTTGATGCTGGGAGCTGATGAGCTACGTTTTATGTCTGACACACCAAGCACAGTGAGGAAGCAGAGACAAGCAGCTGGTCACACTCTGAGAAACCCCCAGCAGCTCCTGCTTCTGTGTGGGAAGCACTGGTCAGGGGTGCTGGAAGTGCCTTGGATCCCAGTTCCTTAGCACACGCAGCCCCCCAGGTCAAAACATGCCCTGCACCAGCAGCACGGCCAAGTGCTTTAGCATCAGCTTCCTGTAGCCCTTCAACAGCTGATGCTCACAGGGGCACTTAGAAGTGAATCAACCTTGGTTTTAGTTTCTCCTGCCTGTTCCTATCTGCCTCACAGGAAAAGAAGAATGGGCAAAACCAGGGGGAAGTGTCCTTTTGATGCAGGAGAGCTGGGTGTGAGAGGAGGCAACTGGCCTGGTCTGAAGGAGACTCACACGGGCAGCTCACAAGCAGCACAAGCAGGAAAGCCCCAGTGATCACAGCTCTGTCATTAGGGCTTCTAAACTGGGGAAGTAACGTGGTTATTTAGTGCTTGTCCTCTGAGCTTTGCCGGTTGAAATAACAGTGGTGTTTCCACCATAAACCTCCCAGGAAACACCGTGGAGAAGCAAGAGGTCACGGCGCTGGATTGTGCCGTGTAGAGAAAGTCTTCTTCAGGGTAATGGTGTGTGCTTGTGTGCATCATCCAGGCACACAGACAGACCCCGTCAGCACCACCCAAAACCTGTGGCTTTCCCCACAGCCAGAGCAGCAGAGGCGACTTGGCTCCATGCTCCCACAAACACATGCTGAGGCTCTCCAAGCTCCTTTGGCTGAGTTGTGGAGGAAGCCCACAGATGGGTACCGCTGCTGAGATGCAGAATACAGACATAGATCCTGATTCCCTGGCTGGAAGGGGCAAAGTTTCCAGCAATACTTTGTGTTCAGCCTCACTAATCCTCCTCCCTCAGCAGCACTTTGGCCCCGGGCAGCGTGGCATTGCCTCAGAAACCCAGAGCAGCCTCCCGGCAGAGCTGCCATGGCCTCCCAGCAGGGATGGCTCTGGCTCAGCTTTCAGGCTGCCGTTGTGCCCTTCTGTGAGCTGAGGCTTCCCGGGGAACAGCTGCTTTTCCTCTGGGCTCTGAGTGCTGCTGCTGCTGGGCCCATCACCACCATGCCCGGGGACAGACGGACTGACCCGGCTATTTATAGCCCGGAAAGGATATTGAGAGCTTTGGAGATGAGGAACATCAGTTGGGGGTGAAAACAATACAAGTGCACTATCTGGCCTCCCTGAGAGCCAGAGCCAGCGTGGTTTCCCGTCGGTGGCCAGGAGCAGCAGCTGCCCACGCTGCCGTGGGAGCGTCACGCTGCCGCTGCGCCCGGCGCGCGGTGCGGCACGGAGCCAGCCCGCAGCCGCTCGTCACAACGTGGGCTGGAGATGGGGAGATCTGTTTTTCCTGGTTAATAAGGTTTATTTTTGTTCTGAATGAATAATACATGATTAGTGTCAAAATAAATTACAGTCCTTCCATTATAAACCACTTTGCTGTTCTGTAGCTTCCCCTCTCCCTGTCTTTTTGCTTCTTTCAACTATCTTTCTTTCGCTCGGGCTTCTCCTCTCTCTTTAAAGCTGCTTCTTCCTCCTGTCGCCGTCACACCATTCATTTTCACAGCAGAACAGAATATAAATTCGATGCCTTAGGGCTCAGCAAAGTTAAGAGCATGTTGCATTAGGAAGAGCACTGATTGGCCTAAATTATGTAAGAGCAAACCAAAGCTGCTGGGAATTCGCTCATTTGATAGAAACAATAAACATGTCAAAATTGAAGTGCCTGAGTTCTTCAGACACGCCGGGAGCAGGGCTGGGTGCCTGCTCCCACATGGAGTACACCCAGATGCTGGGACCCCTGTGGTGGGAAGCTTGAGCACACACATGGCTATGGTGGCATCTTTAAAGTGTGGCCCAGCTCTGCCCTTTGCCTGGCCCTGCCGCTCGCATCCCCACTGCTCTTCATGCTGTCTGGGTACAGGAAGCCTCTGGTGCGAGGGGCAGAGCTCTGCCAGGCTGGCCATGGCTCTGGCTGAGAGGACACCCACCACACAACCACTGCACACTGATTGCTGCTGTTTTGGCTGCCCACAGCATGGCCCTTCCAGGGGCAGTGGGACCTCTGGGGCTGGGGGGAGCTGCTGCCTGTCCCCTGGCAGAATCAGGGCACGGCCGGTTCCTCCGACGGCGGCGTGGGCAGCTCTCAGATGCATAATTTAACAGAGGATATTTCATTTCAGACTGCTGCCTCCGATGCCTGGAGCAGGTGACTGAGGTGAGGCGCTGCAGGCTGTGAGCTGGGCTGGCTGCTTTGCTTCCCAGGGCTGAGGGGCCGTGTGTGTCTCTTTATTCCGTCATTAGCAGCAGAAGCAGCTTCATAAAATATTTATATTTCTAAATATAATTGATTTTCCTTTTAAGACCCTTGAAGTGAAACCTCACAGTGGCAGAAGCATTGTCCAGGTCATCTTTCAGAGAGTCAAACCCGTGATGCAGCAGCCAGAACCAGCCACTTCAGAGGGGAGGCCAATAGCTTTATTTAATTACTTTATACAGCACAGACTTTGCCTCTCAGCCTCAGACAATGAGAGACACAACGAATCTGCAGCACAACCCAAGGCTCAGGCGGCTGCTGGAGCTGCTCAGGCACGCAGCTCTTGGGTGGCTCCTGGAAAGTAGCGATAGGGGAACAGCAGCTCGGGAATTTGGGGGGCAGAGGGTCCCTGGTGCTCCCCACTTCTGCTCTGGCAAGCAGCGATGCCCGGCTGGTGCTCAGGGGATGCCATGGGCCTGCTGAGATAAACCTGGATGGGAGCTGCCTCATTGGGAGCCGAGAAGCCCTCCTGGCTTTGCTCTCTGTCACCTCTCTCTCAGCTTTCCATAAACAACACCTTTGCACCTAAAAGCTTTGTGCAGAGACACTCATTCGTGTCCCAGGGTAGTTGCCCTCGCTCTTTTGTGGGCCATAAAATAAGGTGCAGGGTGACCTTTCCTGAGAGAGGAAGGCGACGTGGGTTTGATAGATTCCAAGGAACAGGGCGCATCTCATTCAGTTTTATTACCCTTGTCGTAAGGTTACAGAAATGCTGCTTCAGATGATTGCACTTAACCCACCGCCAGCCCCTGTGCTAAATCAGCAGCGGCCGCCCGGGCTGGCAGCAGCCTGGCAGGCGGCTCTGTGCCGGCACTCCCGGCCAGCCCACGGCGAGGTGAGAGATGCAGTTGGAGGAACCCACCGTTGTTTTAACCTCATGTGCAGTTTATTCCAGTAAATCTCCTTCAGGGCGTGAACACACCACAGCAGCCCTTCCCCAGGAGTGATGCTTCTGCCTTCTGGAGGAACAGACCCCAGCCAGGGAAACGTCTCCCGGGTTGATTTGTGCCAACAGCTGAGTCATTTGAATGGTGGGATTTATACAGGCAGGAACGAATTGGACACCTGTGCTGAGAAAGCTGAGTTGAAGCCAAAACAGAAATCAGGCCCCAATTGTTGAGAGGTGGCTCCACTATTGTGCATCAAGGGCATTGTCTTCGGAGAGATGATTCCTCCTCTGAGCTCGTCCTCGAGATGCCACAGGAGAACACGGCCCCGTCTCTCTCAGATGCTGACAATTGCTCAAGATGACGCCGTGTACACAAAAACCCCACAAACTCCAGCGTGTTTCAGCTCTGCTGTTGAAGAATGAGGCCTGAACAATACAGTAAAGGGATGGAGGATCAAACCACGGGTGTTATCTAACATAAAGCACTTGCTGCCATGCGGCACGGGGGGAAGCTGCAGATGGCCGTGGACATGGCCAAATATCCACCAGCACACAGCGTGAGCAGGCTGGAGGGTCCTGCATGGGCAGGGGCTGCTGGGGGTCTCTGGGCTCTTGTGCTTTCAGCCTGCAACGGCTTCACCCCCCTGTGTGCCCCACACACTGGATCCTGGCTTCCCTTTCAATCCGACTTCAAAACCAGGGTAACGACTTAAAAGTAAGCAAAGGAAACAGCCTACAAAGACATAAGGGCTTGTTTGATCTTTCCCTGAAAGGAGATTAGGAATCAAATCATAATAGAAAACGTGTAAGTGATAGTGCTGGAAGGAAAAGCCAGCAAAGAGCTGGGAGCAGCCGTACACTCGGGGCTGGTGCTGCCGGGACGTGCTCGGCTTGAGGGCACTGGCTGAGGTCAGGCAGCCACCCCTCCATCACCAGCCCCCCAGGACACAGGGGCTCAGCCAGGAGCTCTCGCAGTGCTGAGGGGCTCAGCAGCACAATGGCTTTGGCAGAACCCTATTCTGAATCCTCTGGGGGAGATGGGGATGCTGATTCCTGCAGACTCACAGGAGCGGTGCTGCCCATCTCTCCCTGGCAGCTTTTCGGTGCTAACCAGGATGCTGAGGAGCTGCCAGCTCTGGTCCCAGCTCTCCAGCTACACGATGGGACTCCATAAAACCTGCCTTCAAACAGGTGAGTGCATGCCTGTAGTCAATAATGCATTACATTTCCATTTCTCCCTGGACCTCGTGTGCAAGCAGGGAAATCAGTGAGGATGAGGCCAAGAGCTCCCATGAGGCCGGGGTGGGGGCCATGCCCACGCTGCAGACACCCTCCCAAAGCTGCCTCAAGTCTTTGTGGAGGAGGAGGAGGAGGGTACAGCCCACGAAAAGCCGCTTCTCACGCTGCAGGCACCAAGCTGGGAGGGAAGAGGTGTCATTACTCCCGGCTGTCCCAAATGCACATTGCTCTCGAGAGCTTCTCAACAGCTCTTCAGCCTCCACCGAGCACAAGCCTTGAGTGCTGCCTGGGGTTACACTTTGCAGTGCCAGGATTTAGGGGAATCGAATCTCAAAGCTGGCGTGAGGCACGGAGTCGCTGCCTACAACAATAACAGCATATTCTGGTAGCTGAATTGAATGTGACCCCTCTTATGCAGCGGGTCAGCAAATAAATGGAGGGATTAATTGCTGCTGTCGAGACACATCTCAGCGGTACCCAAACATTTACCGACGTGAGCTGAGCCGGAGCTGTGCGTCCAGGCCTGGCACTGGGCCTGCTGCTCTGCACCTCGCACTCAGCAGCATCAGGGCTGTCATCTGGGTCATTCTGCTTTGCTTCCAGCTCGATGCCCTGCACGGTGACTCCAGATGCTTCCAAGACACAGGTCCTTTTCAAGCCATGGCTTCCCCAAGCTGGTTTTGGTTGGGCATGGCTGGTGCTCGCTGTGCCCACTGGCCCCTGGGCACGTCCCAGCTCTGTCCCTGTGTCACCCCACTAATAACAAGGCTTTCAGAAGGGGGTTGCTAATAATCTCAGCGTGCTGCTTTTCACGCTCTCTGCTTGCAAACCCTGCCAGCAGCCTCAGCCACTGCCTAAGAGGCAGCAAAAGAGCAAAAGTGGCTCAGCTGCGTGCCACAGGCTGAGGAATGAGGCAACCATGCAGACAGCATGGGGAGCTGGGGCTGGCAGAGGCTGGCTCAGTGTGGCTCTGCTCAGCTCACAGCCCAGCAAGGCCAGTGGTCTGGCCCTCATGAGCCAGGCTCAGCAGGGAGAACACCAGCAGCAAACCCGGGGCTGCAGCCTGGAGAGGAGCCGCTGGCTTTGTGAGTCTGCACACTCACTGTTCCACGGCGTCGTTTTCACCCTGCAGCTCAGATTCCAGCGTTAATAGAGCAAAACCGTGCTGGGCTGGAAATGTTGTTTAATTATCTTTTCAAAAATAGACCGAGGAAGGTCAGTGAATGGAAATACCAGTGAGCACAGGGAGCGCCGCTCGTCTTGCAGCCGCAAATGTGTGCTCAGTCCTCGGGGCAAGTCAGCTGTGGCTTGATCTAGCTGCTGGCCTGCAAATTACGCCTGTCCTCTGATGACCATCGTCAGGAAATCACAATCCCTTCTGCTGCTGAAAGAGCTCCTCGATGTAATGACCTGTTTCCATTCCTGCATTCACCCTCGATATTATTAATTAATGTGTTTTATTGGTTTTGTTAAGATCATCTGTGCTGATTTTCGGGGGGATTTGAGCAACGCCGTTGCATTAAGTGCAAATAACCTGGAAGCAAGGGGCTGGCTGTGTGAGTGTGGGTATTGATGCCTCCCCTGGAAACGCTGTGCAGGGGGGAGGAGGGAGAGCATTAACGGTCCCATTACGCTGTGTTACACAAATGGCATCTTTCGCTCACGGAGGGGATTTAATGGCTTGGTGCAATAACAGTCTAAAAGCTGGCAAGGGTAAGATAATGGACTGTAAAAAAATGTATGTTTATTGACACTTTCCCTCATTGTTTGGATTTCTGCAGGGCTGAATCTCCCTGGCACGCCACGCCACGCTATCTGTGCAGGATCAGACCCTGCTCCAGCAGCTGGGATGGGAGGGAGGGGGCCCAGCACATGGCCCCTCTTTGCTGCATGGCTGGCCGTGATCAGCTGGAAAGCAACAGCTTCCCCTCCGTAGGGCTGAGTGATGTGACAAGCCCTGCTGTGTGAAAGCCAGGCAGAGGTGCCCAGGAGTGGAGGGCACAGCTCAGCCCCTCCTGCACCAGCCCTGTGCTGCAGGGACACTGCCCATCTCCTGCAGGAGGGACAGGTCCTAGTCCTGCTCTCTGCTCCCCCACATGCCTGGGGAGGTGAGAGGCAGCCCCAGCCCCCCCAGGCAGGGAAAGCTGTCCCCTTCTGCACTTGGCTGTGAGAGGCAGCTGACCCTGAGGAGAAGCAGCCCTCAGAAACGTGTCAAATTAGTGTTCCAGCACAGTGCACAGGCTTTAAACACAAACTCCTCCAAGAGAGGCTGACATTGCTGCCTGGCTCCAGATCCTCAGAGTCATTTGATCATCTCCCTCACAAAACACTGAGCCCTCCTGAAGACACACTGCTGCAGGCTAAGAATTCACATCCCCACTAAAGATGCCAGGAGTCACAGCAGCCCTTGTCACACAGGGAAGTGCCACATTCTGCTCCTCAAGCCTATGGTGCATTTTTTTCAGACCTATTCAGAAAGTGGTTTTGCTTTAAGCAGCCCAGGCTGTGTGCCCAGGGAGAGACAGGAGGCTCTGTGCCCAGGGCCCTGCTCCCAGCCAGGGCGATACAGAGCCGTCCATCCCCCTCATCTGCTCCCCATCCCGTGCTCCCCACACCGTTACAAGTCTTGTAAAAGCACTGGGGCAGGCAGCATTGCAGGGCTTGTTTTCTAAGCCAGGGAGCCTAACACCCCTGAGATCCTGTAGCAGACACAGGCTTGTTTGTTTTCAGCTTCTAACCATGGAGTTATAAGGGAAAGAAATTATTTGGTTGCTTCCCCAAGCAGTAGCAGCAGGACAAGAATATGCTCCTCCAGCCCTTTCCTGGCCATACCTGCTGCACTCCCAGGAGCTGGAGGCTGGAGGGTGCTGGCAGTTGTGGCAGAGCACAGGGGCTGCCCAGAGCTCTGCAGCGTGAAGCAAACAGAGGAGTGGGAAATGTCTGTGGAGACCCAAAGCAGTTGGTGATACAGCACTTGTGATAACTGTCTGCTTGAAACCTCACACTGGTAATTATTACTCTCCCAGTTCCATTATTCACTGTAGTGATAGGTAGCTTCACCTCTGTTTCTCTCTCACACACAAACCTCTCATTAACATTCCCTGCACTGAAAGGATCTCCCATCCTCCAGCTGAAACAAGCCAAGAGCAGGTTGCTGCACAGGGTCAGGGTGTGACAGTTGCCTTTCTGTGGCCCCAGTCTTCTGATAGCAGAAGTGATGTCAGGGGTGGGCAGCTCAGGGCCACAGCACAGCTTCCCGAGGAGCCGTGGGACACGTCCTTGGCGGGAGGAGCAGGGCAGCAGAAGCTGGCAGAGCTCCCACTGCTGCTGCCCAGGCGGCTGTCGGCACAGCTCTGCTCCAGACCACACGAAGCTCCTCAGCCAGGGCTCTTTGATCTGCTTCCAAAAAAATAACCCAAAAAGGAAAACTTCCACTTAGCCTTTCCTGTGATCCATAAAACGCTGCTGCAGGCACAGACAGCTTCTGATGTAAGAAAGGTACAGCAGGTAAAGAGAACTCAGCAGCGGTTGTATGGGATGGTTGGGACCAGGCGGGCAGGAGAGGGTTAAGGGAGGTACCAGAGTGGCCTCATTAACCTCAAGTGCAAGGTTATAAAAGCCTGCAGGTGGGAAGAAGGGCTCTTTTGTCCCTTTGCTGGAGGAGGATGGTGAGTGGTGTGGGTGCTGCTGCGTTGGAGGCTGAAGGAACATCCCACTACCCACCCAAGAGAGTCGGAGGTGAGGCTGGGGAAGGCAGCCAGGGTCCAGGCAAGAAATACACAGCTCACAAAGGGAGTCCCTGCAGCTCCCTCAATTCAAATCAGGGAAGCCAGTAGCTCCCCAGTTCTTGTCCATGATCCATCACCTTGTTTTGCCTCATGGCACTGGGAGAGGGGAGGGCGTGAGGTGGGAGGTGCTGCATGGGAGGCTAATTGCAGCAGTGCCTCAGCAGTGTGGGTGCTCCAGGCCCTTGAGATGGGGAAAAAAACAGTAACTTTTAACTGCAAATTGTGAACTGGATCCTTAATGCGAGCTCTGCAGTGCCAGAAAACACAGCAACCCCTGTAACACCTCCCCAGCCAGGCAGGCAGCCAGCATGGGGCCGTGCCCACGGCTCTCGTGACGATGCTCTTGCCACGGTGCTCCCACAATGATGCTCACTGAGGGCTCAAGATGCTCACCCAGGGCTTGATGCAACTGTTTAACAGCAGCGTTTAAAAAGAGCAGTTGTCATGGCAACTGCCACCCGGGCTTTTTGTGCATGGCAGAGGGAAATGCCTGTGCTGTGTGTGCCCGGCACTGGGCTCGCTTCGCTGCCCACTCTGCTCCCAGGCAGCCCATTTTGCCCACTCCCCTCCGTGGGCACATTAAAGTGGCTGCTGTTGGGGTCCCACATCCCAGAGGGTCCTGCAGTGGCTGCTCATCACCCACACTCACAGTGTGCCAGGCTCCTGCCCGAGCTGTGGCTTCCTCTGCCAAACACTTGCTGGCCTTTGGGCTCGCCAGGCTGAGCGTGGTGGGCAGGAGCTGGTGCTCTGGTTTAAACAGGAGCTGCTCCTGTGCTGCCCAGCAGCTGCCCTGAGCACAGGGCATGTGTCAGCAGCGAGGCAACCCTCCATTTCCCACTCGTAATTACCTTGCATGCTGTCTTAACAGCTTCCTCGCTAACTGAGACCAGATCTTTGGTAGCAATAAAAGCAGTCCCTTGATGGGTGGGGCTTCTGGCATTTCATCTAAGTTCCAGGATGAATAATTTATAGGAGCCTTTATTGGAGCCCAGAGTTATACAATAAATGTTCCATGCAAACACGGTCGTATATTTCAATGTTAATGTCTCTCCAGCGAGTTTCCCTGGCAGGCCAAGCCAGCCTGGGATTGCCACGCTGCTTATTTACGTAAAATATCATAATCTCACTTTTATTTGCATTTCTGAAGTGCCATTAGGGTGATTTGGAGCATATGAGCCCAGCCAGTTGACTGCAGCTGCAGCTTCTGGTCTTGGGTGGGAAATGACTTTCAGGCCTCCGAGGCGAGATGTGGCCAAGAGCAGAAACGGGCTCTGGCAGCCTGGCAGCACGGGAACAGAGACCCCCACGAGCGCTGGGGCACGGCAGAGGGGTGTTTGGAGGCTGCCAAGGGGCAGTGGGCTTGTATGGGGCTGAGCAGATGAGGATGGGAAGTAGTGTGTGTCACTGGGAGCCGCTGAGCTACAGGCTGGGCCCATCCTCCTGCCCTGCTTTGGGCAGCAAAGCCTTCAAGGCAGTTTAAATCCAAGGCAGCTCTTTGCAGGAGAAGGGCAGCAGCTTTTGGGGCAGATAACTGGGCTGCGATTCCCTCGTGCTCCGTGGGGATCTCTTCCTTTCTCAGTTAGGTGAAACTGTACCCATCTAAAATGATTTCACTGCTTAAATGCCAATTGCAGCCTCCAGAGACTAATTACCTTCTTCCTGCATTTGCATCGTTTACATTCAAGTCAGTTTAAGGGAGATGTGATGCTTTGGAAGGAGATGTGGAACCGAGAGGCAAAAAATCTTCTGTGAGGTAAATGGCTTGGAAGAAAGCTGTGGGAACGTGCCCGTGGCAAGAGCAGCCACTCTGACGTGGGTTTGATCCTTTTGCCATCGGGGCTGGGACAGGGCTGGTGAGGGAGGGTGAGTGTCCCTCAGATGAGCATTTGCCAGTGTTTCACCCACAGAAGAGGAGCCTGAAGCGGGAACGGAGGCGTGTGGCTTGTGCCTGTCTGAATCCAGATGTCTGGCTCCCGTACAGATCCGTGCTGCTTTTGCTGCTCACAGCACACAGGCAGCTTTAAGACAGGCAAAAAAAAAAAATGATTTCCAAGTTGTTTCTCTGTGCACTGCTGTCTTCAGCCAGGCTAACCGCTGCTGGGGCTTGCTGATGTTCTTTGTGTGAGTCAAGGCTCTCTCTAAAGCTCAGGGTTGTGCAGCAGCAGGTCTCGGTGATGGAGAGGAAGAAGCAGTCTCCTGGCAGCCAGGATGCCTGTTGACATGTCTTCTGCTTTGCTCTGCTCCAAAACAGGACATGGAAATGATTTTTCAAGGCATCTGTGCCTGCCACTCAAACCTCCCAACTTCAGCATTTTAAGCACGTTCTCATCTGCTTCTCTTCTGTCCCTGCAAACTCCACCTGGAGCTGACGATCCAGTTGGGAGCTTCCCTGGCTCGCGTGGCCAGGAGGAAGGGCTCTGCAGAGCCCAGCGGCTGGGACGTGCCCTGGGATGTGGCTGGGTGCCCAGCAGCCCTCCTGGGACTGAGCAGCTCCCGCTGCCTCACGGTCACAGCGTCTCTCTGGGGAACAGGAGCCTGCAGGGTCACAGGGGAGCTCGACAGGGGACCCCCAGTGAAAAGCAGGAACGGCTGTCAGAGAAAGCTAATTGAATTTCTTTGGCAAATACCCGCAGCTGTAGGGAGCAGGGGCACATCTACCTGGAAGAATTACTTCAAAGAAAGCCTATTGTGGCTGCTCTCACTTGTTCTGCTCCTTTTTCATATTTTTTTTCCCCCCTCTTGAAACCGCTGTGAGCCGGGGAGCTGGTGAGAGAGGGCTTCATTTCATCCAAAAGCAAGCTCAGCAGCACCCGGCGTGTTCTGGAGGATCTCAACAGGCCGTCATTGTCTGGCTGTGCCACTGTCTGGGCAAATTTAGCACATAGCCAGTGGGCTGCCTGAATAGGAGTGCTGTGATTTCAGGAGAGCTAGAGATTTATATTCCCCTGTAATTGCAACAGCACACCTTAGTGCTGCTGCTGTAGCAAGTAAATGGCTCTCCCCAGTGCACTGGGGACTTGGCAAAGGCGCTGGCACAAACAGGGTAATGAACGTTAGATAACTCGTGTGTTTCACAGGCTGGGCTTAAATATTGAAAGAGCAGCATCCCTGCATCAGAGAGGGGCTTAATTATCCTAAACTTAGGGAGTGTTCTCCCCTCTGCATGCTGGGGCTTGCACGGGGACCTCACTTGAGTGTTAATGGGATTTGTGAGTTTGGAACATTCCTTAATGCACTGCATCCCTCCTATCTGTTGTCTAAGTAAAAGGAGCTTGAATTTTTCATCTTAATCGCAGACTTGTGCTCTGGAATGGACATTCTGGTGCTGAAAAGCAGCTGCTTTTAGCTCCATTCCTCGGGGTGTGCAACAATGAAGGTGCGTTACCGTGCTGCATTCGGGGAACACAGCCACATCCCCGCGGTGCTGGTTGGGGAGCACAGCCACATCCCCACGGTGCTGGTTGGGGAGCACAGCCACATCCCCACGGTGCCAGGTCTTTCTGTGGCCACTGCAGCCAGAAAACCTCAGGAATGCCTCACAGCTTCAGAAAGTCTCCCCTTCTGTGGGCAGGTAAAGCCAAGCACGAGATTTAGTGCCTGTATTCACTACTTAGCTTGGAATGGTGTTCCAGTCTGCGCTGTGGGGATGTGAGAGGAGGTCCCTGCTCTGAACAGCCCTGGTCAGGATGAGGTGGGTGCTGGTGGGAGCGGTGAGGGTTGGCTGTTCCAGGCTGGGGATAGCAAGCCTGAGGCTCCCCTCCCTGGGCAGCCCTTCAGGTGGTTCCTCACGTCCCTTGGAACTGGGATTCCCTACCCTCAGGGTCATGCCAAGGGCTCCGTCTGTCCCTGCTACCCAGCAGGAGCAGGAGAACTCTTTAAAGTTGCTGCTGTAGTGGAATAAAAAGTTATCTCTCACCCTGCAGGGATTTGGCAAAGATGCTGGCACAGAAATAGTTTGTAATGAGCTTTAAGACATATTAATGAAGAGAAGTATAATTATTATTAGTGAGTTCAATTACAGCCCTTGGATTACAAATACTCTCCCACAATCCCTCAAGAAAGAAATGCATCTTGTCTCTGCAATTAAATAAACTGCGTATCAAGAGAAGGGAAGAGGATTAGACTACAGAAGAAAGAATTGCTTCAACTTGACTGTGGTGGCCCCTCTCCTCCTCCCATGCAGCTCTCCGTGCGCTGAGGAGAAGCATCCCTGCTCAGCACAGTGCCATGGCAAGAAAAATGTTCTGAGGGAAGCTGGTGGTTGGCTTCTTTCCAAAGTCTGCGGCATCTGTAAGGCAGCAGTCGCCGTGGCAGTCGAATCTAATAAACTCCTTCCTGAAATATGTATGGAAGTGCACACCTGTACATTTCTCTCTCCCAGAGATGCAACCTTGGCACTTCTGAAGGGGTTTTTCTTTCCCTGACTACTGAGTGTAGAAACAGAACTGAGGAATTCACATGTTTCCTGCCTAGGAGCGTGAGGGAAAGAGCAGAAGGCTGAGGATCGTGTGGCTGCAAGCTCAGAGCTCTGAGGATCGTGTGGCTGCAAGCACAGAGCGCTGAGGATCGTGTGGCTGCAAGCACAGAGCACCGAGGATCGTGTGGCTGCAAGCACAGAGCGCTGAGGATCGTGTGGCTGCAAGCACAGAGCATCGCCACGGCTCAGGCACTGAGGAAGCTGCACGCGGAGCGCAGGGAGCTCGACCTTGACAACGCAGCAGAGATGTCAGGCAGCGCTGCAAACATCGCTCTCCTTGGACAGTAACAAGACCCAGGGGCTGGAGTTGGCCCTGCTGTGCCTTTGGGCTGCTCAGACAAAGGGGTTTGTCTGTGGAGGAGAGTGTTGAGGGAAGAAGAAGCTGACACGTAGCTGTGTGCTGAGCAGTGAGGGGCACTGTATCTCTTTCACTTGCAGTAAGAAACTCATTGCTGAGGAGACTGCCCTGACACAGGTGCTGGATGGTGAAGGACAAGGCTCCCAGCCAGGGTCAGAGCAGCTCTGCTGGTTTGATGCCAGTGGACAAGAGCCTGGTTGATGGTGCAGGAGGTGCCTCAGAAGATACTGCTGCTCCCTCGTGCTCCCAGAGCCGCGGGGATGCTCTGAGCTGGCCAGGGCTGAGGAGTTCAGTGTAGCTCTACCATTTCCTGCTTTTTAACCCTAAAATCTATCCTGAGATGCCTCTGACGTGTAGAGAAGCAATGCCAAGCCTTGGTGAGCGTGTGGAGGTGTGTGGGGACCGTGCTGGCAGCGGTACCACTCAGTTTCCAGCTCCTTCCTGAGCACTGCCTGGGAACTTGGTTTCTTTTTCCTGCCATGAACATTGTAGTAGCTTCTCCTTAAACACTGCTATTGTCTGCAGCCAGAGCAGTTTTTCTACCTGCACTAGTCACCTCTGGAAATGTTCAAAACGGTTTAAATTCTCTCAGAAGCTGCTATCTGAATGCACTTCTTGTGCAGCCCCATCGCTCCTACCTAACCTGGTTTACACGCTGTTTCAGGGCTCGCTTTTGATCACAGTAGCTGTAGGACACTTGTTCATACTGTGAACCCTGCTCCTTTGTTCCTGCAAGTGTGCTACCCATAGGGAAACCTTTGTCCAAATAATCTCAGATTCCCCAAAGAGCAGGAGCTTTGCTTTTCTGGTTGAAGTGACAGCAAGGACTATATGGATTTATTCTTCTATTCATTGGTGGCTTTCTACCCGTGTACCCTTGCAGCAAATCAAAGGGTCACAATAACATCCCTGGTATGCCAGCCACAGCTTCTGGCCACATCTGAGGAACTGGTATTTTTAGTTGAAAGGGATAACCAGCAAGGGTTATTTAGTGAAGAAGACCCAAGATAGATGGTAAGAAGAAGCTAATGAACAAACTTTTACCAGAATGTGAGAGGACTGGAACGGCAAGAGCTGCCCCTGTGGCTGCTGCACCCCTGCCGGGTTGCCAAGCAGCCCCAGACCAGGCTGGCATCACCAGAGCAGAGCTGTTGTGAGCACTGGGACACCTGGCTACAGACAGTCCTGGCAACGGCTGGGCTCCTGGCTGGGTACTTGGCACAGCATGGTCAGGCAACCAATGCCTGGCTCAGGAAAGCAGTGTGCACTGCCACATATCCACACAGGGCGAGGAAAGGGGCAAGGACAGGGACAGAAAGATGCAGCAGCCATTCCTTGCTATGTGGCAGCGTTTGTGGTGCTGGAACACTTCTAAGATCTAAGCTTTCTTTCTAGGTTTGATTTAATTCTGGCTCTGATCAAGTATTGAGCACCACCAGTGCAGGCAGAAAAGAGCCCTGGAAACTGCTTGTGAGGGAGTTCTCGGCGGAAGCCTTTGTCCACTGACGTGATTAATCTGCCTCTGAAGCTCAGGCATTGCACAGTGTCTGGATAGTCACACCACGTTTTCTTTACAGTCCTTGAGTGATGTGGATGGTGAGGCACGGGGCCGACCCTGCAAAGAGGAGGAAGATGACTCGAGTGCTGTGGCACTGTGCAATGGAGCTGCTCCTGGAAAACTGCTTCAGAAGAGGCAGTGCACAGGAGACCCAGCTGTGATTTCTTGATGGGAGCGCACTTGCATGTAGGAAACACTTAAACAGATTGTAATGAAGATCTGGCTTCATTACTGGAGCCTCGTAGGGCTGATAACTGAACGGCTCCTGTTGCACTGCGGTCCCCAGCCGGAGCTGCTGCGACAGCGCTCGGCTCTCCAGGACACTGGAGCAGTTGTCTTAGCATGAATCCTGCCGATGGTACAATATTGCTTGCTGTTGCATGAACAGAACATGTCTCCTCTGATTGTTTTTTCCTGCTCTTTTGAGATAAACGCTGTCTGAGGATCCCCACTGGCAGAGGGTCTCTGAGGTACAGTTACAGCTCTCTACACTTAACCTCTGGCACCGGTAATGGAGAGTAAATAACAATAACAACCCAAGTGCTTTTGGATGAAGCTTGCTCCTTTTCTGCAAGGACTCTGTGAGACTTGACAAGAGACTGACCTCAGTGGCCTGTCCCATGCTCCTGCTACCTCCCATGGTCCAGGGTGTTTCAGCTTAACTATCCCTCTGTAATTTGGGGAGCTACTGAACTGAGATAACGTTCCTGGAGATGCTCAAACTACCAGGGGAAAAGATGTCTCCAAGAAAGTACTGACAGCTTTTCACTCTCCTAAGAAGGTGCTACCTGGCCCAGCCACCTTCTCCATCTCAGACTGGGGACCACCAGTGGGGTCTGCAGCTCTGCTCAGGCCAGCTCTGTCCTTGGAGACATCATTCATCTGCCCAGCAACTGGTGACCCTTAGAAGCCAAGAATTACATTGCTGGGGCTTTATAAACATTATTGAATTATCACAGGAGAAGTGACAGAAAGTGAGCAAGAGTTAATCACATGACAAAGAGGGACAGTGCCACTGCAGAGCAATCATTGCAAAGGCATTGCAGGAACAGGACTCTAAAACTTGCCACTGCACTCTGACACGAGACGCGCTGTTGGTTCCCAGATCATCACTTCGGGATGGGGCTCTGCCAGGCACAGGGCCACAGTGGTGCTGAAAGGTAAGTCACGTCTCAAGCTGGGTTCACAGGCACGTGCTAATGTGATGAAACAAGGTACAGGTTTGTAAAAACAGAATGTAAAAGCATCCTGGAAAAGGGTCTATTTTCAGTCTCTCCATCTGCATCCCTCACTGATGACCAGTGCAGACGTGAGAGCTGGCAGAGATGACCCCCCCACCCCGAGTCCCCCATGCACCAGGACGCCAGTTCTGAAGGAGACAGTGCCTGTCCCACACAGTGTCTGTCTCCGTTCTGTGGCCCAGGTAGTGAGGAAGCTGAGGGGAGGAGCAGATTGCCATCCTGAGAGTTCACACGTGCCGAGAGGCAGGAGGGCTCCAAAACCCACAAGGATGAGAGCAGCCACCCTGACGTCCCACTCCTGCAGGATGCTGCCTTGCTTCCTTGCCTTGCTCCTGAGGATTACTCAGTGCTTGGGAGCAGTTGTGAAGCAGAACAAACCCCGGGTGGGTATAACTCACCACAGCATGCTTTCCCAACAGCTCTGTTTTGGCATTGCTAGCAGGGGCTGACTGATTCTGAAGGGAGCAGCAAGAATTTGCTGTAACCTGCTGACAACAAGAGGGAAGAAACCAATTCATTCCCATCCCAAAAGCAATCTCTGATAGGTGGGTGGAGACAGGTTTCCAACCATCTCCCTTTGGAGGCCACAAACGAGGCTGTAAAGAATCCTTTATATTTTTAGCAGTAACATAATAGTGGTGGAAATTTAATAAACTCCACCATCAAATATTTATCCCATTACACTGGCTTAAGTAATTCAAGCTGCTGAAATCAACGTTGTGGTTTTATTTTTAATGAGCCTGGTGTAAAACAGCCTCTGCTGTTATTGTCAGGTGTGTATGGAAGAGAGCTGCTTTTACTCAAAGGGGTTTTTAATGTCCCCAAAGACACGGTGTTAAATAATGTACAACACTTGCCAAATGTTACCTGTCACCAGTGGAAAATCTAGCTAGGGCTAGACGAGCCTGATGTTTGCTGGCACTCAGGACAGAGGAAGAGTGGTTTTAGTTATTGAATTGTTTAAATCCGATGAGCTAAATAACGCTGAGGGCTGGATGGGGCTCAGCCCTTCTGAATGCAACTTTCCCACCTTGTCCCACTGATGGCTGGGCAGGGTGGCAATGCCAGGGCAGAGCAGGGGCAGCGGTGGGCTGCAGGGAGCCGTGTGTTTTGTTACCTAGAGCCGTGGCAGCTTGGGAGCAGCAGCCTGTCAGCGCAGCTACACGCAACGGCTCCAGCCAGCCAAAAATCCCGGCATCTGTGCCTCTGGCAGGAGGGCAAACAGCCTTGGCAGGGAGGCGAGCCTCTTTCCGTGCCATCTGTACAACGAGACGGGGTCTCCACGGAACGCGGCTGCCCCGCAGCTCCCCCCCCCCAGCCCCGGGAGCCGTGGGAGCCGCAGCCGCTTTGCCCACGCGTGGCTCGGGGCTCGCATCGCCGGGCTGACAGTGACCCCCAGCGACGGCCGGCACCGGGGCTGGGCTGTCCCGGGCACTGGGGCTGGGCTGTCCCGGGCACTGGGGGCTGGGCTGGGCTCCACAGCCCATCGTTGCTGCTGGGAGCAGCTGGAGAGGGAGGGAAGTTAAAGCGACTGTAAGTTAACCCCTAATCCCCGCAGCAAAGCAAGACGAAAGCAGCGGGGAGAAAGAGTGTTTCTTTGCAATCTGAAGCGACTTTGTCATTAAGCCGGGGAATGAGCTCTGTAAGCTGTTGCTTTTGGATTGGGATGCCACGGGAGCGTGTCACTGGGCTCCTGGAGCAAAGGTAAGGAGCTGGGTGTCTGCAGGATGCTCTGTGCTGGGATAGAGGTTTCATGCTGTAGGGTTTAAAGGGTAGGGAAGCTCGGGCAAAGCAGGTGCCCTGAAGCCCTCAGGTAGTGTTTGCAGAGTGCTTTGGAAAGGATTTGCCATGTAAAACACCAGAGATGATGACAAAAGCTGTTGTATGTGCGTGGAGAGCAGGAGGGTGCGATGGCAGCAGCAGGCCCTGGGCAGGGAGCAGCATCCCCAGCAGTGCCTGTCGCGGGGAGGTGGGTGCCACGCAGCTCCTCGGGCAGACAAGCGTGACAGCTCTTCCCCTTGAGACAGGCTCTCAGGACTCTCAGCTTCTCACAGGTGTCCCTTGAGGTCTTTCATTAATGAATGTCATTGTTTCTTCTGCCTTTTGCACCACGAATTGCCCGTTATTTCTGTGCCAGGGCGCTCCAGCTCCTGGTGTGAATACTCAGTAGTGAAAATGAAGGTCGTGAGTAGTGCAAAGGTGTCCCAGACAGTTGCAGCAGAGGGTGGCAGACCCCCTCCAACGCTTCGGTGCCAGCGGGGACAGCAACTCATCAGAAACCTGTCCAGAAGACAGTGCCTGCCTCTGGGAGCCCAAAATCGTCAGTTCCCCGTCGTTACCTGAGTTGGCATGACAACATCGTTCTGCAGAACGACAGCTCAGAAGTTGTGGCTTCACATCCCGAGCGAAAGGTGAATCCGTGCTGCTGGTGCTCGCTCTGCCGCAGAGGAGAGAAGGTGGAGAGGAGGAGGATGCTGCAGCATGGCCCAGGCGGGGAGCAAGGCTCCCTGTGACAGTTATTAGGCAGCAGATCCTCCCTGCTGCTCTCTCCCCAGGTACTGCTAATGAAGAAGAACTCAACCCCCTTAACTGAAAATGACTCTTTCCTAGCAGGAAAAGACCAGCCAGTGCTGCTGTTGGGTTTGGGAGGCCTCGCATTCAACAGTTAACAGCCAGGGTGTTTACAGGCAACATGTTGTTCTGGCTGCTGTCCCTAGCATGTCACTAACGTTTAGCCAAACGCACAGGGAGGATTGTAACAGACAGGGACACTGGTGCAAGTGACAGGCGCAGAGACAAGTGCTGCAAGAAGCTAATTTACACATCGAGTTTCACAGCCTGAACCTCCCTTCCTGCTCAACAAGCTCATCAGCTGCTGCTTCAGACCCGCCAGCCAAGCTTTCATAACAAGGAGGGAGCTCACAGAAAAAAAATCTTCTCCTTCCTTTTCTTTCGCCTGCCTGCTTAGACAACAGATTCTAATGAAACCCACTTTTAAATGCTGTTGGAAATAATCCCTCTCTCATGTGGGAATGTGAATTTAAACAGTTCGTGCTGCCCTGGTTCTCTTTAAGGGCCGCTTGGCTGTCAGCAGCCCCTGCGCAGCCTTTCAAGTCACTGGGGAGACAGTGCCTGCTGCTGAGACGTGGACTGATCTCGGAGGGGTGCTCTCTGCGCTACGTGACAGTTGTTGTCTCACAGAGGCATCAGCCGTGTTTCAGAAGCTGCAACAACACCTGCAGCTGCGGAATTGCCTTCACCCTCCTGCAGAATAACAATGGTGACAGGGGGAGAACATGGTGACTGGCACACGAGGCAGCCCTGGCACCCTGGCTTCCTCTGCCTAAGGTGCTTTGTCCCGTGGAAGTGCCCAAGGCCATTTTACAGAGTGGCACCAAGAATGAGAACCAGTGTTGTGAAAAGCATTTATTAACATTTTTCTCAAGTATTTATTTCTCACTGGTTTCAGTTTGTTGGGGAGATGAAGACACCTAAGTTTCCCAGAAATGCAGAAATGCTGCTCTTCAGACAGTTCTGCTTCTCTTCTGTTTACGAGACAGGGCGAGTTTTCACTGCCTAATAAAAACAATCATCTGTATTCCGTGGCTGCGAGCAACAACACTGTGAGAGAGTGGAGCAAATCGAGAAGCTTTTGGAGGAGAATATGAATTATCTCAGCCAGAGAACAAAGCACAGAAGGACCCCTGAGCACCGAGAGAAATTGCAGAACAACCTATCAGGCAGGTTTCCAAACCTCTGCAGTTTGACTGGGAGACCTTACGCCTGTGAGGTAAAAAAAAAAAAACCAAAACCCCACGTCTGTCTTGAATATTCCCAGAGGGACATTCCTGCCCCTGATTCCCGCGATTTGAAATGGTTGCTCTCGCTTTTTAAAGGCCACGATGAAGGGACGAGCGTTTCATCAGCTAAACTGGATTGACGAGCACGGGTAATATCCTCAAGACCGCTGAGACTTGGCGGCGTGGTTCTGCAATGAGCAGGAACATTAAGGGCTGCTATAAAGAAACAAGCTCCTGTGCCCTCGGCCGGACGGGATTGTAAAAAAAAAAAACCACAAACAACCCCACAGCGTCCTCAAAGCACTGAATTAGCAAGAGAGAGAGATGTAGTTTGATGTGATGGATAGAGCCCCAGGGCTCCGTGGTGAGGGATGCTGCCATCACTCCTCTGGCCGGCATCATCGAGGCACCTTTCCGAGCCTCCAGAATGGGTGAGCGTGCCTCCCCCAGCAAAAAAAAATAAATCACTGATGGTAATTACACACTTAAATCTAGGCGTGGGGCTGCTTTGCTACGCAAGAAATTCACCTGCTACCATCAGAGACCTTGAAGTTAAAAGAGGGGTTTGAGTTACTGCCATGATTTGTTCCCCGAGGGCTGTGCGAGGGAACAGAGAGGCGTTAATCACGTCTGGGACGAAGGAAGGCACGAAGGGAGGAAAAAGACCTGACACGTTTTATGACTTATGCAGCCATCAGGGCTGCGTTTGGTTGAGGTGGTTTCTCCCCCCCTACCCCGGGGCAACAGCCCAGCAGAGAAAGCTGGGAGGCAAGTTCCACTGTGTGCTAAAAAGCTTAACAGAGCAGTTGCCCGTGAGCCAGGGCAGGCTGTGAGCTTCAAGCCCACAGGCGCTGCCCCGCACAGGGTTCACTTCTCCCCACCGCCTCGCAGCGATAAAGCCCGAGGAAGGTCACTCCCCAGCCCTGGGAAGGCTGGAGGCGGCGAGAGCTCCGCAAGATGGCGGCGCGCGGTTTCCCGCGCTCTCCCCAAGATGGCGGCGCGGCGGGCGCGCGGGTCCTGAGGCGCGTGGAGCCCCGCGGCACGGGGTGCGGAGCCGAGGAGCCCCGGGGGAAACCGCTGCCGAGCGCCCGCCGCCGGATGCCGAGCCCGGTAGGAGA
>WBNH01008564.1:636844-657925 GCA_013401255.1 Urocolius indicus
CGGGGGGTGCGGTTAATCACTAACTGGGACACGCGCAACATGGCCGTGAGGGAGCTGCCTGGAGGATTATTCGCCTCTCCTGGCTTCCCGCCGCGGGGACAGGCTCAGGGGTGTTTCTGAGTGCTCCAGGGTCAGCTGCTTTTTTTTTTTTTTTGGGTCCGTTCCTGCTGGGAAGCTGTTGAGGGGGTAGCAAGCGGCAGGATGCTGGGCTGTACCGGGTGATGGTTTGTTCTGTGACGTTACTCCAGCACCCGTAAGAAAGTACAGAAAGGGTTATTGGCCACGTATGGTGCCAGTTGATGCTCCGAGAAGTCGTTATTTTCTCCTGGGGATGGATGCTAATGCTGTGGTTTAGTGTAAGGTAACTGCTCCTCGCCTACGCTTTATACTGATTATGTCTCTTTGACTCAAGGTGCCGCTGGCTTGATGGAGCCCTTCAGTGGCTTTCTTTTTCTTTATTTCAAGTAAGCTTTAGGATCTTGTCTTTCTTCCTAACAGAGTTCTTCACACAAAGCCTCTGACAGAGGACCCTCAAAGAGGCGAAGATGTGAAGTAAGCAGCCTGGTAAAATCAGAGGGACTTGCATGTGGTAAAGGAAACCTTGCTGTATCGGGGGAGACAGCCACAACGTCTGATGGGGATCAACCTTCAGAAGATCCAGGAGACCTCAATACAGTTCAGCAGAAAAAAGGTGAAAGCGTTCCAGAGACTAATGAAGAAAAACAGGGAAAGGAGCGTGAGGTTTCTCTCATGCCGTGTGTGGTGAAATCAAGCAGTGCTCCCTCAAAAATGGACAGCGGGGATAATCTGCCCAGTCCTGTCTGCAACGCAGAGGAGAGCAGCTGTGAGAGTGCACTGTCAGACGGGTCCAGCTGCGAGGGTGCTGCTCCCCTCAACAAGCCGATTCAAGACAGTAGTGCTTTCTTGGATGAAGACAGCAACCAGCCCATGCCAGTGGCCTGCTTCTTTGGAGATGTGGAGTTTTTGCAGGTAAGAGGATGACAGTCTGTCCACACAGACAGATTCAGCTCTCTTCCACCTAAGTCTTGCATTTTCAGTCAAAATTAGGCTGGCCTGAAAACTGTAGGCAAGCCTGAACATCTTATATCCCTGTCCCCTGGATAGAATTGGCTCAGAGATTAAATTAATTGCCCAGCAAAATTAATTTCAGGTGTAAAATCTGTCTTACTCATCTCATTCCAGAAGAGAGAGAACTTACAAAGACATTTGTAGCTGTGTCATGGAGACACAGTGTTATTGTCAAAGCAGGTTTTCCACAGGTTATTGGTTCTTAACAGCGATTAACTGGAGTGGGAACTGGTTTCTGGGCACCTCTGCTCTTGGGCTGATTAAGGGCCAAAGCTTAAATTTGAATCCCAGGTCTGCCTTTAACATTGCACAGCTTTGGGCTGGTGATGCCTCCTCTTAGGTGAGGGCTGGTATTTAGCAGGAGCAGTGAGGATTCATTTGTGGGGCAAGTCACTGAACTTTCTCAAGCCTGCAGGAGGAATGTCAGCCCTCGCCCTGGCTATGAGCCCGGGCTGGTTCAGGCAGGCCCTTCTCAAGGCTCCACTGCTTTAGCTGTGTGTGTGATCTCTCCGAGCAGAGAGGTGTGCATTGGCACCTCACGGATCAGCTGTTGGAGAGGCAGGAGGTCTGCCATTTGCTGCAACAGCCTTTGCTTCACCATCTTCTCTTTTCCTTAAAGGATCTCCCAGCCGTTGCGCTCCCCAGCACAACAATGAGCAGGCGAGAATGCAGAAAGCTGCATTTCATTGCGAAGGAGGATGAGGAGGAGGAGGAAGAGGATGTTGTCTGACAACAAACTGTAAACAGATTATACCTTTTTCTTCCACCTGGGGCACAGATTGACTGGATTTTCAGTGACTTGTAAATAAATAGTGATTTATCATTTTACCACTAGCATTTAGGGGAAAAAAAAAAACCCCAGGGAAAACAGAAGTCCTTAAGGCCTCTTTATAAGCCATAGCCCCTACCTAGGGTGAGCACTCGGTCTCGCTCCTCTTTTTAAAAACAGCCAAGAAAACTGTTAGAACAAGGTCCCTTTTCTCTCCAGTCTGTACTGTTTGCCATCGTGGCATCTGGTCAGTAATGCTGCCAGCTCACTACCCAGTGCAGAGAGACACTGCTGTCTGGTGTCTAGGTTGTGCTGCATCGTTTTGATCTCAACCAGAACCAATTAACCCTCCCAAACGCAGCTCTGCTGGCAAAACTAAGCACCTGGGTGTCAGGAGCTCGGTGGCATTCATCTCTGAAGGTGAAGTATGTGTTTATCACCTGCCAGTTCTCTGAACAAGCAGCAGGTGAAGCTGACTGACTGCTTCCCTTTCCCACCACGTCAGCCAGAGCACTGCCTTTCACAGTAGTTGTGTGCAGCTCCTGCAGTACTTTCAGTTGAGTAGCAGGGGTTACGAGTAGGAATGTTGCAAACCAATATCCTGGTGGTGATAAAGGAAGGCTGAATCACGTCTTGGTGTCAGTTACGGTTGGTAGATGAATGAGTTGATTGCTTAGGACATGGGTCACTCCACCAAACCTGTTATTTTTGGCCTGCATTTGCTTAGAAAACAGTAAACAGGATAATCTGAGATGAGTTGAGCAAACTCACCCGATGCTTACGGCAGTGCTGCTTTGAAAGTGTGATTATGCAATAAGTTTCCAGATCTTTATTTTGTTGTTATAGTCTCTCCTATATTTCTAAAAATAGAGAGGAAAATGTTATCAGCAGATGGTTTAAATAAATACTAATTTCTACAGCCCCAGCCTGTTAAACATGCAAA
This sequence comes from Urocolius indicus, assembly GCA_013401255.1. Classification (NCBI taxonomy): domain Eukaryota; kingdom Metazoa; phylum Chordata; class Aves; order Coliiformes; family Coliidae; genus Urocolius; species Urocolius indicus. The sequence goes on from WBNH01008564.1 coordinate 639,646, forward strand.
AGTTGTGAGCCAAACAAATTGCATATGCATGACACGTTAATTTATTCACACTTCCACTCCAGCTGATGCATTGTCTCTGTCAATGGTATTTCTTGGCTTCTTTTCACTCTTAATTCTGTAACACAGAAAAATCTAATTTCTTAATAGCATATTCATGGCTTTCAGCACAGCTCCATCTTGAAGCAGCTCTCCCAGCTTTCCTCAAACGCTGGCATTTGCTGCTGTCTCCTTCTTTTCTCACTTCCCTGTGCTCAGCCTTTCCAGTCCCAATGGGCTGTGCTATGTTTCACCTGATTAAGCACTCGTGCTCCTCTGCCTGCACACACACACACACACACATACACAGAGAAAGATGCTGGTAATGCTTTTATTTTTAAAAAAAAATATCATAATTTACCCTGACAGCCCCTAAAAGTTCAGTTGCTATCGGCTGCTTAAAAAAAAAATCAAGTAAACATTGATTTTTGTGTCTGTTTTGTCACCTGAGGTAGGAAGGGTTTTGCAAAAGCAATATTCTCTAAAGCAGCAGGTAAACATGATCATCATTAAATAACGCTGCTTGTACTGCTTCAAGCAAACTCGAGCTAAAGAGGCAGAAACTCTCTGAAAGGAGAAGGGAAGTCAAGGGGAAAGGTGGTAAAAGCAAAGATAGGCCCTGGCCTTGCTCTTCCTTCTAGGGGATGCACAACTGGAGCAGCAGGACAGGGTGATGGCAGGGATGAGGGCAGGGGTTTTGGTACTGGAGAGCCAGCAGCCCTGTCCCTGAATCATCCCTGGCACACGTGAAACTGTCTGTGTCTGCCTGGGGAAGGCACAGAGCAAAAGGATTGTCCTCAAGTATCCTTCATTTGGCTTAATGTTCACAGCAACATGAATCTGCAGGTCACCTCAGATGAGTGTTTAAGAATGTTTTGTCCAAGTCTCATCTCTGTGAGTTTTGGGCTGACGTTTGTCTTAGCAAGAGATCATGGGGCATCAGCCTTCTCAGCCTCATTTTTTATCCTCTGACTCACTGCTGTATTTTAGTGCACTTAAATCCCACCTGGGTTAAGTGAGGCACTGTGAGAGCAGAGCTAGGCACGATGTGAATGTACGCACTGCGAGGCTGCAGATGAATTACTTGGTGAGTCTCTGTTAGCAGGGGCTCCTAAGTAAGTCTTTGTTGAAGAAACCAGAGCTATTTAACAATGATAGCACGTGACATGATTGCAAGCAAGCAGAAGGCACTTCCCGAGGCAGCGTTATGGAAGCTTGTGGTTTTGCTTCCTTTTCCTGTAGATCTTGGTTTTGTCACAGCTCAGGTTATGGTTGGTTTTCTTATGGCAAGCAATATGTACAAGTTTTAAATTCTCCACAGTAAACAGCAGCTGATAGAAGTATTCCCAGTTCACTTCCCTTCCATCTCGTGTTTTGACAGCTTCTGCCAGTTCTGGGACAACAGCACGTTTCTTCTCTATTCTTCGGTACCCAAGAGAGAAAACAAATATTGCCGTCAGAGGTTTTTTTTTTTTGTTTCATCATAATCAAGTCTCCATCTTCTTCCCAGAGCCTGGTGGAATTTTCTGTCACCGTAACTAGATTTGTGATGATTATTTTTTTCCCCTGAGGAAATCAGTTTAGCAAACCCTGTTTGCCTGACAACCACACAACGCCTGAAAATGAGTCTTGAGGGCTATAGCCAGAGAGTAGTCACCCCAGAAGAGAAGCTGGTGAGGAAGGGTACGTTTCTATACAGAAAAGATAATGGACAGAAGCAAAGCAGCTAGTGAGAGCACGTTATAATCTGTCCTCTGGACTTTATCAGGAACAGCTGCAGCATGTGAGTGTTTTTTATCACAGTGCACTACTGAGAGCAGAGTTCACTGCACAGCACGTGGGGTAAAGCCTCGAGGGCTCTGCCTTTGCTGAGGCGACAGGCATGAAACAGGTAAGTTTGGGTGAATTTGTACATACATGTGGTCGAGATTCCAGGTACTGAAGAGGATCCTGCTCTCCCTGTTACTGTAGGGGTTGATGGAATGCTTACAGGGGCAGTCATCGCTGTCAAACGGTCCCTGTAAGGCAAGAGGCTGGTCACACGCTGGGACAGCATCACCCTGCGCTGTGCAGACACCCAGGTAAGGGTTCCCTTCCTCTGACGTTGTGCCCCAGGCTCTGCTTTAGGAAGGGCTGAACTTGCCTGACAGGAGAACCAGCCCTCTGCGGTGCACAGGCGGACTGCCTCCTCCTCCCTTCTGTCAAAGTAGCACCCGTTGTATCTCGCAGCTTTCAGCTTATCTGACATCAGGTCAATGATCCTTTTATATGCATCTCTTGCTGTAGGATGAACCTTTGAGGTAAAACTACTAACCTAGAGAGGAGACAAAAGCCCCAGTCCTTTGGTGCCTGTTGCTGCCCAAGCCACTATGTTGCACTCTGAAGTGTTTTACATATACCTGGTCACAGAATGACTTTAGCAGCTTGAAAATAAGTTACTTCAGCAGAAACTTGTACCTCTCTCATGTAGCTCCGTATCCTGCTCTCACAGCTGTACCGCATGTAGCTTGACTTGTTTTTAAAACGGGCCTCTAGACCTAAAGAGAGTTAGATTGTGCTGTAACTCAGCCTCTGCCCAGCTGGGGGTTTATCCCTTCTGTTCACAACTTGGCACGGATGGGTTCTCTTTTTTTTTTCCCCCCTTTCCCATGTTTATTTGCCTGGTTCAAGACTTATCATCTGCAAGGAGCAGTAGCTGATTTTACAGTTGCTTTTCACGTGCCGAAGCAGAACAGTAAGAGACTGTGAAAAGAAAACAGGAGTTGTTGAACTGTAAAAGTTCAACATGAGCAGGAGGGGGGGGAACTTGCCAAGAAAGGAAAAAAAAAAGGAAACGTCACAGTTAGGTGGTCGGTAGGTGCAAATTATCAACATACTGTCAGCAATCTGTTGTAAGGTTGTAAACACAGACCCGTGGTAACGATGGGGGGGGACGTATGCCAGGCTGACTCTGGGGCAGAGCCACACAACACTGGGGTTTGTGCCGTTTTCTGATGGTAAAATGTGGCTGTATTTTAAACCAACTTTGAAACACACGCTCGTGTGAAGTGATAACTAATCCCCTGACCAGCTGCTGGAAGGACACCAGATTTTAAATGAATTTTAAGACCAGTAACACTGATCGGGGAAGGGGGAGGTGGGGGGGGGGACACACGGGACGGGGACATTTGACCCCAACCGCAGCTCCAAGCCGGGACGAGCTTACCTTCAAACCACTTCTTGTCGTCTTCCCTCTCCTCGGCCGGGATGTTTTCGTTCAGGTTGTGGATGAGATCCGCCAGCAGCTTCTGCCGGCCGGGCGCTCGCTCGTCTCCCAGCAGCTGCCGCGCCGCAGCCACCACGGCACTGGACCGGCTGCAGAACGCGTCCAGCAACGCCTCGATGTCGCTGGCACCTACGGGCGAGGCAGCACCGGCTGAGCAGCCCCGGCTCTTAACCCCGTTCACCCTCGTTACACCCCGATCCCTCTCACTCACAGCCCCTCCAGCTCTCCCCGGGTCCCAGCAGCACCAGCTCCGTCTGCGGTGGCAAAGCGTGGAAGTAGCTCTCGGTCAGCTCCGTCCCGTCCTCGTAGAGACACAGGCGGCTGCCTGGCAAGGGAAGCTGCCCCCCCACACACACACACACCGGGAGCTGGTGAAGGAAGGAAGGAAGGATGGAGAGACGGGACGGGCAGTCCCGAGCTCGCAACCCCGCGCCCTTCACCTGCAGCAACCGGCAGCCTTTCCGCAGCAACCCGCGCAAGCTCCCGGCCGCCACGCCGAACTTCTGCGGGCTACCGCGGCCGCGCAGCCGGAACGGCCGCGGGGGTTCCCCCATAGCAGCTCCCGCAGCGCCTGCGCCTCGACGGGGCTGCGCTTGCGCGGAGCCGTTGCTATGAGAGACGGCGCTGGGGCCGCAGCCAGGCAAGTGGCCTTGTTCTCTTTTCCTTTGCTTTCCCTTTCGGGCTGTGCGGAGCTTCCCCCAGTATCCCCCTCCCCACCCCGTCCAGCCCGGTTGTGTCGACGGCCCCACTCCACCCGGGACTTTCCCCTGGGCTGGGGGTGGTGAAGGGATGGAGAGAGGGAGCTGACGCTAATGCCACGAAATCAGCGCAGCATGGGAGGTGGGAGCAGCGTCGGTGTTTGTTTGTCGCTTGTCCCACCCGTCGTTGCTTCCCTTCCCGGCACCGTCCCGTCAGCAGCCTGGCTGCGTGCGTAGCTGTGGAAAGATGCTAAACTGCCCCTGCTCCCCTTTGTTTGTCCTTTTCCCTTGGCTCACATGCACAGAGGAGGGTAACAGGTCGCTCCCGCGTGCGTTTTGGAGCTCCAAATAGTTTCGGGTTCTGTGTCAGAATAGCGGATTTTAACTGAATTTGTGGCCGAACTGCTTGTGTGAGTTTGCCAAACCCTCACTTCACCAAGTACCGCTTTAGCATAACGATATGGTGCCAAAGTTAGAGAAAACTGGGGATTTGTAGCCATCATCGAGTCTTGATGGGCCACAGGATTCAGTTCTTTAACTGCAGTGTTTCAGTATTCTTTCATTGTCCTTCCAGGGATTACTTTAAGCTCAGAACGTCGTTGCTGTGCCTAACGCGCTTGTGCAGGATGCCACACAAGATTGGGTTCATAGTCGTTAGTTCGTCGGGGCACGAAGACGGCTTCAGCGCGAAAGAGCTGATGGTTCACGCACCAACCGTGAACGGATGGAGATCACCCAGGTACTGCGTGTGGGATGAGATCGGAGCACATACTGCTGAGGCACTGAGAGAGTTGTGAGTGAGTGGGAGATGGGCCATACGTGGTCAGGGTTTACAGCATCCCAGGCCAAACGTTATAAACGCTAAATGTTACTTTAATCCCATGAAGTCTGTATCTGGGGAAGGGGAGGAAAGCACCTCGGTTACCACCCAAAGGCATCGTGTTGCGTTAAATAAAGTCCTTCAAAAGAAATAGTTCTTGTCAGAGCTGGAGCTTGCGACTGCTTTGGCTTAATATTAAAGATCCAGTCTTCTCAACACACCCTCTGGGTTTGCACCGGGGCGCTTTGACACGTGCCTGCAACAGTGAACAACGTTTGTGCTGTACTCTCTGGCTTCTTTGACCAGTACCTGTAATGCTGGGTTAAGCTGTGGTGACTTTGGAAAGTTTCATAAGTAAATGCGAAGCTGGAAGTGAAGTCTGTGTCTGCTTTCAGACTGTGCCAGTACCCACAGGAAATTGTTCTGCAGATGGTGGAGAGGTGTCGGATACGAAAGCTGCAGTTGCTGGCTCACCAGTACATGATTTCGAGCAAAATCGAGTTCTACATCAGTGAAAGCTTGCCTGAGTACTTTGCTCCTTATCAGTCACAGAGGTTTCACAGACTAGGGTAAGTCACAAAGCTCTCCGTGGTTTCATTACCTTGGGAGGAACTGATGTTTTGCTGTGCTTTGTGTGCAACATTGCTGCTGTGAGAGCCTTCCTGGGATTCTGTAGGTCTGTTACGAAGCCCAAGGTGCAGGTGTAAGAGGAGCAAAGTCCTCTCAGATGACAGCACACGTTGCTTCACTTAGGAGGGAGCAGTAAATGTTACCAAAGTGCTAGTGTGTGGGGAGGAAAAGCACAGCTGTGTGTCTGAACATTCCCTCTGCTTACCTGGTACGTTTTCCCTCTCAGTTACGTCGCTCTCTCAGACAATGAAAAGACTGGTTTCGAAGCACGGGAGCTGAAGTCAGTGTACATGGATGCAGTGGGACAGTACCTGAAGCTGATTTTCCATAAAAATTACATCAATAAATACAACTTGTATGGTCAGGTAAGATCAGTGTCCTTTCTTGGTCAGCTGGGGGATGCTTTAGTGGTACAGAACAGGCACAGAAATCCACCCCCTTGATTTGTAGAAGCTCAATGTGTTTGTTGAAGGCTCCTTTCTCAGCCTTTAGAATCTGATGTGACATGAAGTGGAGGTGTGACCGTTCTGAAACAGAAAAAGCAGGTGCCTACCTCAGTTCTGCAGTGACTCTTTTTGCTTCCATCCCAGACCAAAAAAAGGGGAAAACCAATTACTGCAGAATGTGGCCTGTAGACCTGGGAGTAATGTTTTAATGAAGCATGAAGTACATTTGGCACTCGGTGCTTCTCCTGCTTCCACACCACCCTGGAGACCACTGGCCCTGTGCTTTTTGTGTTTCAGTTTTTGTAAGACACGGAAAAAGTAATAACTTTATGCATTTACATTTGCTTTCAATCTATCCCAGGTTGCCCTAGTAGCCATAAACATTATTGGAGATCCGGCAGACTACAGTAATGACAGCAATAACACTGTAAGTGCAAAGCATCCCTGTCTTCTAATGCACTGAGTTACAGAGTTCCTGGGGTGGTGGGGTGCATCTTCCTGCTGCTGGGTTTGTGTGGTAGCAAGAGCTGCTATTTATTGATGGCTTTTTTAAATGGTACCTTGAAGCAGGAAGGTTCTCAGAAATTGAGCCTAATCTGCAGATACCAAAAAAAACCACCAACCCAAAACTCCAACCCATAATCAACTGGAACATTTGCATTTTCAGCCTCACCTAGTTGTCATGTTTCACTGTGCCCCAGAAGATAAGTGTTATGAGTTGCAGAGCTTGTGTTGATTGTGGCAAGGCAGAATTGCTGTCCTGCACACACGCCTGATGTTGATGAATGTGCATTAAGATATCTTTTCCCCCTCCTTGCAAAGCCTTCCAGAGAGAAGCTGATAGACCACTACTTAGGAATGAAATCAGATGATCCTGCCTTAGATGGAACTTACCTGGGGTAAGGGTGTTCTCTTACATATACCCTGGCAAGATGTTTGCTCGGTTTCAAGTAGTCCTTAAGTCTCTGTTTCATTTGTTTCCTGTTAGTGAAAAGACGAGACACACACTCAGCTTGGTTAGCTTTGAATTAAACCAAAAGTTCATTTAGTTCCTTTTAAATCCTCAGGAAGCCTGACTCCATTTCACCTCTGGATGACCTGGCTTTTGACATGTACCAGGACCCAGAGGTCGCTCAGATAATACGTCGCCTGGATGAGAAGAAGCGCGAAGCCGTCCGTCACGAACGCTACGACCACGCCAAGAAGCTCAAACAGGCCATTGCAGACTTGCAGAAGGTACTGTAGGAATTTTTGCTTCTCTCTGAAAGCTGAACAGTGTTCCAGGGCGCCATCAGGGACCCTCGTGCTCGTGTGGGAACACAGTGACTGCCAGTGTGTTTTCAGGGTAGTCGTTTCAAAAGCAGGTGGCTTGGCGGTGAGAAGAACTTGTGTGGAAGTGCTGACCTGTGCCTGTGTGCAGCAGAGTGACTCCACGTCCTTGTGCCGTGTGCAGGTAGGAGAGCGACTGGGCCGGTATGAGGTAGAGAAGCGCTACGCTGTAGAGAAAGAGGATTATGACCTCGCCAAGGAAAAGAAAGAGCAAATGGAAATGTACCGCCTGAAGGTGTATCAGCAGCTGGAGCTCCACGACCTCCTGGATGCAGAGCTGATGGTGGGTGCTGTTATCCCCTGATTCAGGAGGTGTTGTAAACACAAATGGCAGGTTCAGAAATGGACCAAAACAAGTTCAAAGAGTGAGAGTTGTTACACAGGGGCTGGTGACAATTGCGTTGAGTTTTCTGCTTGGGTTGTGGATTTCTTTAAGCAAAGACTTGCATGTGGCATGGTATGAACATGCTTAGTTCTCCATGAACTTCCTTACATTCAGCTGATAACTGGTAATGGTTTGCATCGTTTCAGGGCTGCCCAGGGCAGTTTCACAGGTAATTTCTCATACTTTGAGGGGGTATAACAGGCTCACACTGGCATCAAAGCAAGCCATACTCAATTAATGTTAAAGACATAGACATAGTTTGATGTTGTTCTGAGAATAGGAAGCTTTATAATCTCTCCAGACACCCACATTGCTTCATAAAACTGCATCCAGTGGAAAAGCCCTGTGAGTGAGGTCTGCTATTTGCTTGAGAGCAGCAGAATCTTGTTGATCATCAGAGCTGTAGCTGCACTGCCTCTGATTGTGGTGCATTGTTCTCTTTGCTTACAAAAATCTCCTTCCCTTTGTCAGATTCGAAAACCAGCTGAGTTGCCTTTGGAGCCCGTGGTTTATACTGACAGTCCTCAGCACACAAGAGCTGCAAATTCCCCTCCTGGTGAGCACACAGAAGGAGAGCCATGGAGAGCAGAGCCTTTGCTGGAAGAGAAGTCAGCAGATGCCACTTCTGCTGAGCCTGTTGTTCCCCATCAGTCCCCTTCTCCCAAGCCTCACCCCACACCCACCAGGGAAGTGTTTCCCAAAGAAAACGTGAGTAGTGTACCTCTGCACTGCAGAAATCTGTTAAGAGTAAATGATCTTACATTCAGCCTTCCAGAACAAGGTCAGTTGTGGTTGTTCCCATGGCTTAGAGTCTGAAATGGCACTTTGTCTTCTCCATTAGGTTGAGGTTTTGCCTTATGACGAGAGACCCCTCCCAGCTGCCTGTAAGCAGCCCGATGAAGCCCTGGTGTGCCTGGAGCCAGAGGTGGCTGAAGAGCACGTTGGTGGCACTCAGAGTAGTGGCATTCCCGGGGAACCAGAACCACTGAGTGAGAAGGCCCTGAGGGAGGCCAGCCCTGCTGTGGAAGTCTTTGGAGAAGCTTTGGTAAGGAACAGCGAAAGAAACACAGAGATGATTGCGATCTGGGCTGAGTTGATTCTATACACGCTCTGTCAACAAAGACCTGCTGGTGGGATGCTTGGAGCTGTTACTGAGATTAAAAATGTGACCTTGGATATGTGGAGGCCCATTTTCCAGCTTAATATCATGCTGTGGCTTTTATGGCTGATTACTCGATGAGCTATTAAGCAGATAGTACCCAACAGACTGCTTTAGGGCACAAGACCCTACTAGAATACCCATAACTTGCCACTGTCTTTTGTAAGGAGAGAAATCATTACTGTGCCTGAAATGGTTCCTTGAGCCTGAGCTGTTAATCCGTTCCACTCACTGGTTGTGAAAAATATGTGCTTTTAATAAAAGACAGGTTATTGCAGGAAACTCCTGGGGATTTCATGCTTAAGGTCACTTGTTCTTTTGAGGCTGGTTCTGTCTATAAAAGTTGAATAAATATTGAAACATCAGTGTTGTCCTTTTAAGAGAGAAATCTGTTCTGTGCTCAGGTTTCAGGAGCTTATTCCAAAACTTGGTCCTATCGAGAAGATGCCTTACTGGCTGTGTATAAGAAGCTGATGGAAATGTCAGTAAATGCTCCAAAAGATGATTTAAAGAACATGCTGAGGGCTGCCATTTTTCTTGTAAGGAGAGCCATCAAAGACATCGTGTCTTCTGTAAGTTGTGATGTGTTTGATAAGAAATGCTTCAGTGAAGGTCTAACAGCAAACCTTGCAGAACAACGTGGTTATGACACTTCAAGTAATTTAAACAAATTGCTTCTAAAACTACTGTTGAGTCAAAAAAAAAAAAAACAAAAAACCCTCAAGAAACCCAAAACTGACAAAAAACCCAAATGAAACAAAAACCCAACAAGCCAAACCAACTGAAATGTCAGCTCTTAGTTAGCATCAGGGACTGGGCGCTGCCTGGCGTTTAGCAGCGTGGAAAATACTGTCCTGGGCTGAGTAATGAGCTTGAGCAGGAGCTGCTGATGCAGTCAATTGTACTGCAGTTGAGCCTTTTTGCTTGTTTGCTTGGTGTTTTTTTGTAAAGTTGGAATACGGCGATGATGTAACTCTTAGTTTCCAACTTGAGACACTACAGTTAGCCTAAGGAGACTTGGCCTTCAATAAGCCTTAAACAAGAACAACAGGAAAGAAATCCAAGAGCTGTGTTACTGTTTGCAAACCAAATTCTGAAGCCTTTTGCCTGAGGCCTAGCAACATGTTTTCAGGAAGAAAGATACCTGTAGTGGCTGCCATGAAGGGTGTCACTGTAGCCCTAGATTCCTGTTGCTGCTGTTCTTTAGAACTACAGAAAAGATGTTACAGTGCTGTCTGAAAGCAGGGATCTGTGTGCTATTTCTGTTCAGTGTTTCCTTTTTCTCTTTGACTCAGGTTTTTCACGCTGCCCTGAAACTTTTAAAAATGATTATTACCCAATATATACCAAAACATAAACTGGGAAAACTAGAAACTTCTCACTGTGTGGAAAAAACACTTCCAAGTTTGCTTTCTAGAACAGGAGACTCCTCATCCCGCCTTCGCCTTGTGGCTTCTCACTTTATTCAGGTAAGTGCTCTACTTCCAGCTGTGGTTTGATTTGCATTAAGAATGTCACAGAGCTGGCAGGTGGGTAACAACTCATCAGACTTGACTTCCAATTCTGCTGCCAATTCTGCCTTATATGGAAGGTAAAGGGATAGCACCAGCTTAGTGTCTTTGCAGTGCTTTTTCTAGCTGTGCAGAGTCCCCTCTCTTCTGGGGGACAGCGTGGGGAGATGCCTGGTGCTGCAGGTGCAAGAAGGATGTGACTCTTGCATTCTTCTTAGTTGCAAGTGATCAACAGAGATGAGAGCAAGAAAATACAACATACTGCTCAGACTGTGCTGCAATTGGGTTGCATTTTTGACAGTCAACTTGGGAAAAGCACGAGAAGATGCCTCTTAAATGCGACAGTTCAAAACCTTATTGATTTCTCAGTAGCTTGCTCTCTGATGCCAAAAGCAAGACCAAACATCTGTATGAACTTCTCTTTAAACCCTTCACAGACAACTTCTGGCTGCTGAAGTAACAAATGAGTAGCTACTTCTTCTGGCAGGCTTATTTCATTTGATTTAACTTGTTGTAAGCTCTGCTTCGCAGGGACAGTTAATTTTCCTCACTTAGCATTCCTGTGTGCACACTGTCTCTCTGTATGTTTATAGGAAATGGCACTGTGTACTGAAGTTAAACCTCTTCAGATCATTCCAGTTCATTTGGTTCAACCCTTAAAACCAAACTCCCCGACACACCTGGCAATGAGTCAGGTGGAATTAGTGGAGTGCCTGGTGAAAGACTTGGGAACGGAGAACTCCGGATTTACCATCAGCAATGTGATGAAGGTAGGAGGAAGCTTTTTCTTGTGGCTGTTTTACTGGGGCTTGTCTGTTTTTGGAGTGCTTGGTGAATTGCTAAAGAGAGCTTCTGAGTCTCTTGGAGGTGGCAACACACAACCTTGTGAGGAAGCAAGATGACAATGCAGATAAAAAGAATCACTGGGTCAAAAAGTGTTTGGAAAAACCTGTCTGTATGAAGATTTCCCCCACTGCAGTGAGATAATTGCCTTAAACTAATTAAGAAGTCCTTTAAAAACGTGTGGGAAAAGAGAGTGATACTTGTTTTTGTTCTGTTCAGTTTGCCACAGGAGCTCTGGAACACAGAGTCTGTGAAGTTCGTGATGCAGCGCTGCGGATTATCTTTGCTTTGTACAGGCAGCACCAGGCTGCTGTGCTGGAATTCCTGCCCCCAGAAGATGCCAACATTCGCAGGACTGTTCTCTATAAAACCCTTTTTGATGGGTTTGCTAAAATAGATGGGAGACTTTCTGAAGCTGAGAGCAGGGTATGTGATAAGATTGTAGAATGCACATTAAACACTGTGTTCCACTGAGCAGTATCCTGACCTCCTGTCTGTGGCAGGCATTGAAGGACACACGAGGCAGAGTATCATAAGGTGTGTTCTTAACATTTACTTAGTGCAAAAAGTGGATGTTCCATTCGTTACACACACACTCTTATGAAGCCCAGAAAGAATACAGAGATGGTACTGCTGCAATAATACACAATCATTGGGGAAAATAGACAGGTGCTACTTGATGCTGGCTGGCCTTGGAATCAGTAAGCACAGAGGAAATGCTGCGTGGTTCTTTCAGGCAATGCAGAGGAACCTTGAGGGGGAAGGGAAGTGTCACTGTACCAGGCCAGCCATTTAGCCAAGCAGGATATGTCTCGTACTGCATTGACCACTGGCTCTGTGCTGATGTGTTTGGCAATCTCTTCTGTATGACAGGTGGATGAAAAACTTCTGTAACTAAAAGGGTGTTTTCTTGACAGACACGGAGAAGGGCAGCAACAGAAGCAGCAGACAAACAGAAGAAGGAAGAAATAAAAGTTCTGCAAGGTCAGCTGGCAGCTCTAAAGGAGATACAAGCAGAAGTTCAGACTGGAAAGGTCAGAGTGCTTGGGGGTTTATTTTAATTGCTTGTTAGACAATTAACGTTGCTGTTGTCTCATTATTAAAACAAAAGACTCCGTGACGTGGCCAAACTGACTTACCTCCTCAACATTCCAGTTGAAAATCTGGGGAGTTGTTTTTCCTAACATACTACAGGATTTGGGTTCTTTTTTATAACGGCTGTCTGTGTCATATGATAAATCTGAAGAGTGTTCCTACAACTTCTAAGTGTTCCTGTACCAGCTAGAGTATAGGAATTGCACTGAGTGCATCAAGGCCCTCCAGAAGTGTGTACTGCACGTCCAATGAGTTTTATGTGTGAGCCTTAAAAGGGTAGCCAGCTACCCTGGTGCCAGGGAGTAGGACTGGTTTTCCATCCTCAGAAGACTGCTGCCTCAGTACCTGAGAGATGTGCTGTAGGACCAGAAGCCCAAACCTTGTAACACATTGGCTCTGCTTCTAAGCTTTTAATTCCAGAGAAAAAAAGCAGAAGGCAATCTGTTCTCCTTCTCCCTGGCAAGCCCCACAGTCATTAGGCGAATCTCTGACTTGGATTTCTTTGTTCGATAGGAGGAAGAGTCTGATTTTCAGAAGCCAAAGAATCAAGGTAGGTCGTTTCAAATAGTATCGGGAAACACAGGGATATTTTAAGATGTCTTTAAAGCATTGTGGATGCTTGACAGGCTGTTGAATTGCCTCTGTTAAAAGCATGCCTGAGTGTTTTGAATTGGCTGAATCCCAACCAGTAAGTTGACGAAAGAAAATGTGCCATCAGCCAAACAGATAATTTCTAATAAGGAATTAGTGTGGCTTGGCTTGAAACAGTTTCAGTTTCTCCCCAACCTAAGGCAGATGTAAAGTAAGCACTAAAGTATTGCAGTGTTGTAGATCACTAAGGCAATAGGTTTGCAGCTGCCCACGGGTGTGTTGCCTCTCAGTGCCTGTTTCCCACTACGGCCATGGGGCACTTCTTTTAGGTGTTTTTGCTGTGAGGATCCAGAGAAGCAGTATTTCTAAGCATGCACAGAAACAGAAACTCGATTCAAATGTGATCTTTGTTTTAATAGTTGTCTTTTTACAGGTTACCAGGCAAAGGAAAGCCCACAGCCTGCAGCAGCAGTGATTCCACATGATCGTTCCTCGGTTGCAAATTACTTGGATAAGTAAGAAGAGCAGCATCTACTCAGCTTGAGCACTTAGGGCTAACTAACATTTTACCAGTAAATCAAAGCTAATACCTTGAAACATCATTGAAACGATGAAAAAGAAGGTCTCTTCTAACACATTTGTTAGCTGCTGTTCAGGATGGTTTCCAGCAGCAGACACAGGGCTCATCCATTTTGCTCTCTGAAGTTTCTGATGTTTGGATCTTTTTTTTCTTCCCTAGCTTATGTATTTTTTGTGGTGAAAGGGATGAATCCTTCACAGAGGAGGGACTCGACCTCCATTACTGGAAACACTGCCCTATGTTAACCCAGTGTCAGCACTGCAAGCAGGTGAGGCATAAACTTGCCAGAGCTACATATAAGAACTGTTGTTGTTCTGCTTTTAAGGTGATGTAAGATACATAATGGTGAAGTAGATGAACTCTGAACACAACTGGTGTGACTTTGGGCACTGCTTTTTGAAAACAGAATTATAAATAGCATTAGTAGCTGGATTAAACATTCATTTTCCCCTTTTGTCATTTTGGAAAGTGGGATTTAACTTGCAGAAATCACACAGCAGTCTTCTGAGCAGTGTCCTTATTTACTCAGCACAGTACAAATCTTCTTGGGTGGCTCTCGCTCTGTTGCAGGTGCTGGAAATAGCCAGCCTGACAGAGCACTTGCTGACTGATTGTGATAAAAAGGACAGCTTTGGGAGATGTCAGCGGTGCAGTGAGGCCCTTCCAAAAGATGAGTTGCCCAAACATATAAAGAGCAAGACTTGCAATCGTGAGTAGTTGAACTTCAAAGGTCAAGTCAATCAGACTTTCCAGTACTATGTGTCTCTGTCAAGGCAGACAGCTTCTCTTGAGCTGCTGTGCTGTGCTGTGCTGTGGGGTTAGAAACAGAACTAAATCTTTGGGAGGGAACACTTCTTTTGGAAGATCTGCCTGAGTTTCCCAGCCCTTGGAGTGCTCTGCTTCCATGAATGTATGTGGGAAGGATGAGTGAGAACATAAACCTACTTCGTCCTTGTGGATTACGCCCTGTCATTCCTTTTGATCTTGTTTCGATGTAGGTGATGAAACACGGGACTTCTCTGAGAGCAATTAAGGGTAAAGGAGAGGGAGCTGCTTTAGCTGTGGAGCAGTTTTACGTTCTTTGTTGTGCAAGTTCTCCTCTTGCAAGGAAAAGCCCGTCCTTGCAGTTCTTTCAATTGTTTTTCTAACCATTTCAGCTGCCAAACCAGAAAATGTAGCGAACCATTGCCCGTTGTGCCATGACAACTTTTCCCCAGGAGAGGAGGTAAGACTGCCTTCCAGACTGGTCAGATGGTGTTCTGTCACTGGGACTGATTTTGTGTCATTTCTCTTAATACTGGCTTCCACCCAATGACTGAAGAAGAACTTGCCTGGATTACTGCCAGGCTGAGATTTGAATTTGGGGTGTTTTTGTTCATTTCATTGGGTTTTTTTTTCTTGCTTCTATCCAAATTATTCTTGTAGATGAGAGCCTTCAGGTAGCCTCTAATTTGAAGAGGCTGTCATGTTTTCTTGTAACAGCAGCTCCTACTCCTTTGGGTTGCTCAGATGCTGTAACTATTGTCACAACCTTGAAGCTATGCCCCACACTTTTTCAGTTTAAAAGGTTTTCCGTGTTATTTGTACATTTGTTTTATTCCTGATTTGAACTCAGTTGTTGATTAAGAACATGTGAAAAACAAACCAAATGTGACTCACTTTGAATGTCTATGGTCTGGCTGAGGCTTTTTTCTCGTCATGTATCTCTTAAGCTACATCAAAACCCAGGATGTATTAGTTTCTGTTTAACTTAGTGAGTCCTAAGGTGCTTTTACGAGTGAGCAGATTAAAATGCTGTTGCCATAAAGTCTGTATACAACTCATTTTCCCCATGTTTTATACACTCTGTCTACGCAATGACTGGATAAAAGATTGGCTAATTTTGTTGGTATTGTAATGCCACTTCTTTTTAATTGACTCCAGGCCTGGAAGTCTCACCTAATGGGCAAAGACGGCTGTAAAATGAATCAGCGGAGGTTATACCCAATGAATAAAACTCTCGTGCTGCAGCCTGGTAAGATACTGTTTTATGATGATAATGATTATGCTTTTTACTATGTTGTCTTTACTTAAGTATTTCATCCTCTAAAGCAAGCTGGCTCTTAATTACTTGTTCAACAGGGATTTTGGGTATCCTGACTGCACAGACTAGGGTACAGTGGGCAAATTCCCAGCATCATTCAGTAACAGTGATTTCAAAGCAGGGCCCTGGCTCATTCCTAATTTGATCAGTTCATGGGGTGTTTTCTGCATAATAGTGTGACCAGGAACAGACCAATCAGCGCTGCTGCTGAACAGTTAACATGCTGGAGAGCTCCAGAACGCTGACACAGAGAACCAAGAGCCTGATTTAGCTTTTAATGTCCAATCAGAGGATGCTAATCTCATCCTAATTAGGAGATGAATTCAATAGTTAGTGCTGTGTGCTGCTTTTCCTTTTCAACTCAGACCCAGGAGCCAGGCAGAATTTATGATTGTGCAGATTCTACACAACAAAGAGAAACTGATGCTGATGTCAGGTGGGGTTTTTTTTTTAACAGTTGTCTTTCTTTATGGAGCACACGCCAAATCCTTTTCTTTGCTGAACACAGAAGTTAAACAGACAAGCTATTTTCAGTGCCTGCAGACAGTGACATCCAAAAGCTTTCCTTCTTCAAGACTTTTTTTAGAGTTCTTTAGCCCACTGGATGCTCAGGCCATGGCTAGAGTTAACCTCCTCTGTCTGACGCTTGCTTTGCTCAGATCTGTGTTTGTCATTTACTCCCAAGTTCCTGTTCAGTTGTCCCTTTCAGCTATCACAAAGTGAATGCAACTAAACTCAACAGTTTCCAGTCTTGAACTGGCCTTAGGATCACATCTGTCTGTCTGTCTGCAGCTTTGCTGTCCCTGCTTGCTAATGAGATTGCCTAGCTAGCGTGCTGCTGCTTAGAGTTTGGAAACACAGAAGGAACTTCAGTCCCACTTGGATAGAGCTAAAGCTCCAGAGCAATTTCCTAGAGATAGGAAAGGAACCCTGGCTGTTTAGTCCTACCATTCCTGGCACGAGGCACAGCTCAGACTGGATGCCTGTCAACTTTTAGTAGCCAGCATCAATCATTCAGACTTAGTCTGTCTTGAGAATCAAAATGAGAGGTGGAATTCAAGACTGGGACTTGATACGCTTGCAATAATAATCTGTACTTTCTCTTCACAGGCAAAATAGGTGGCCAGTATTTAAGGAAACCGGGTCCTTCAGGAGCAAAAGCTCAACCTCCTTCTATAGGCAGCAAAATCCCAACCCCAAGAGGTGGCCCCAATAAAAGCCCTGGCAAAACGTACTCAAAGCGATGACAAGGACAAGTATTCTTTTCCTTTGCTTTAATAACTGGGCACAGCAGCAGTTCACAGTTACTGAAGAATTGTGACCAACTCCTGTCTTCTTTTTTTGTTTGACTACCTGGGGCTGTTTATTGGCCTTCAGCAGCACTTGCTTGCTCTGGTAACTTCTGTATTAGCTGTATGTGCAGCAACTGTGCTTTCCTCCTAGAAATGCTCATCCTATAAACATACATGATAAATATACATATATGAGGAATATATATATATGGTGACAAGTATGTATGCATTTTTGCTTACTGTAGTGGCTCAGGTTCCTAATTGAGACCCTGGTTCCTTACGTGAGCGTGATATCAGCTGCTTTTGCCCAGAGGTCAGCTCGTGTAACGGGCTGCAGGCTCATGAGCTATTGCCCAGAGTGTTTGTTCCTTTTGGATATCAAACTGTGAGCTCTCTGTTGCGCAAGGTTAACGAAGAAAGCCCATGTGCAGAGGGTCTTCCATGTGCTCTGGACTGGCCAGCGCAGCGAGCATGTTGAGCTGGGAAATACAGAGCTCTGCTGCTCCTCAACTGTGGCATTTAAACCTGGTTGAGCGAAGTGCAATTAAACTGACGTGTTAAATCCTGCAGGTAGCAGGGTGTGTGCTTTCTGTTTTATAACATTACGGGACAACCTTTTCCCGTGTGTGATATTTTTACATTTGAAAAAAAAAAAAAAAACCCATATAATTCACACTCCTGAGCACAGTGGTACCAGCTCTGTAACCTTTAAAGGATGGTTTCACTTAACCTGTGTCTCCTGCAGTGGCGAAATAACCACTGGTGTGCAAAAACCCCGTGGGGATTTGTTGCTGTGCTGCGAAGTCTTGAGCAAAATATCGTGGAGCAGAAATGCTGTGCAGGTGGAGGTCGGGCTGAGGGAAAGGGACTGCTCCAACCTCTTGGGCTGGAAAGCTTACCTCAGCAATGCTGGCACATCGTGGTTAGGCAAAGGAAGAACAGTTGCTGCTGTTGCACGGGCTGTTTACTGTATGATCTCTCTGTACCGTACCTGAACGTCAACCAAGTTGTTCTCACCTATGCAAACTGCAGCCAGCAGATCCCGAGGGACCGCTTTGCCTTCTGCTTACGTTAAGGGGAGTACACTGGGATAAGCAGAGAAGGGGTTTAATCCTAGAGAAAAGAAAGTCGCTGCTGTTAGAGGTGTCATTTCAATTGCACGTATTTAATAAATCTGTTTATCGGGTTTAGACGCTGCCTCGGCTTTCTGCGGCCGGCCACGGTACCCGACGGGGCGGGGGTGAAAAGGGGGGATGCGGGAGCCCTGCTGCCGGTGTCCCTGGGGTCGGGGGAGGAGCGCGGCGGGGCGGGTCGTGCCGTGCTGTGCCGTGTCCTACAGTGCAGTGTCTTGCCGTGCTGTGCCGTGTCGTACAGTGCAGTGCCGTGCTGTACAGCGCCGTGCCGTGCCGTGCTGTGCCGAGTCGTAGAGTGCCGTGCCGTGCCATACAGCGCCGTGCTGTGCCGTACAGTACCATGCCGTGCTGTACAGTGAAGTGCCGTGCCGTACCGTGCCGTGC
>WBNH01008565.1:0-45995 GCA_013401255.1 Urocolius indicus
TATGGTATCTAAGAATTTACTTTGGAAGAAAAAAATCCCAAAGACTGAATTGTTTTGAAAGTGTTGAAATGTTGTTATATTTGGAAAAAAAAAGAATTTCCAGTAGTAATATAAAGGTCTGAGTGGTTTTGATTTAAGCAAAATCAACACTATTGACATGTTTTGTAAGCACAATTTCAAATTATTAATTTAGACTATTTTATATAATAACTTATTCTAAATTATCTCATGTTTTTAACATATTTTGTTTTAAATTTAAATTGTGCAGATCTATGTTACAAATATGTAAGTCGTTTGACTTCATGTTCTTTTTCAGTTCACAGAAATGTTAAAATAACTAATATATGAAGCAAAACCTAAAGCACACTTAATCTTTAGAGTTTTTTTACAAACCACAGGATTTTAAAAACTTAATTGAAAACGATGAAAAAAAGAGAAGCTATCAAATTCATTTATGATTTTTCACTATCTTCAGAGAAGATCTTCAGAGAAGTTTTCTACTTTTGTTTGTGTAATTTGTGACTTGCTGATATTAAATTTTATTACTTTTTTTCTTCTCACAATTTGATATGTTTCTGTCATTTTAGAAAAGGTTATATTGGTGAAGGTTAAGAAATTGGTATGTATTCTATTTAACATTTTTTGCCTGATACAATGAACACCTTTTCTCCAATTCTGCTACAGTTAGCACTGACCAAGACAAGGTCTTTAGCAGCTCAAAATTGCCCCTGATATTGTCTTGTCAGTTGTATCATACCTTGAATGATGGAGACTAAAAATTTTTCAAGAACATTTTGATAGAGTGGCAGAGAATTTACAAAATCAGTCTGAATTTTAAATTCTTTTCAGAGACATATAGTAGCACAAAAAGTACTTGCCATTTTTGTATGTTTTTCTATGCTCTGAGTAATAAAATGAGATGTTTTAGAATTTTTCAGCTAAGTTCTGTAAAAGCCTAAGCATGTGTATAAATTTGAGAACACCAAGATGAGAGGAGATTTTTGAAAGTGCCAGAAAAAGTGAATAAAATGCATTTCTCGTCTGTGTTGTGATTGTGCTTGCAAGAAGGTCATTAAAATTAATCATACACCAAAATTTCAATAGAAAATATTATGCTAAAGATCACAGCAGAAAAAGCAGAATTTCTGGGCTGAATGATAAAAGTTGAAAATAATAACATGTTCTAAATAATCTATAAATAATAGAAATAGTAATAAATAACAAGTTCTTAAGACATAATATAAATTTGTTTAAATTGAACACTATAACATTACATCAACTTATATGAGTTGATTTCCACTTTCTTACTCTATGTAAATGTAGATTTGGATATTTATCAGAGAAATGCACTCACAGATCTTATTCAGTTGTGATAATTGCATTTGTTATTGGAAATAGAGCCTACAACAAATAACAGAAGAGAAAATCAGCTGCACACAAAAACATCTGCATATAGAAACATTTACTAACTTAAATTTTCATTACTTATAAAAAATAAAGTTGAAACGTTTCATTTTTCAAGTGTATTATATATAAAGTAAGGAACATATGCAATTGTTAATAACAATAAACTGAAATAATTTGTTTCAAGACAAAAGTGATGGTAGACAATAATAAAAATCCGTCATTGTCATAGACATCATCATCATCATCACAATAAATGTTGGGAAATAATAGACTCCTGGTCATTCTAGAAGGTTGCATAGATTTCACTGCAGGCAAATTATTCTTTAAGTTGGTTAAAAATATAATTTCAGAGGAGCACATAGTATTAGATACAGTAAAATGTTTAGAATAAGCCTAACATACATAGGTGCAAATCTAAAGAAAGTATTGATACAGACAATATTATGTCATGTCCAAAAATATGATACTTAAAATTAGGAAAAAAAAAAAGGAGGAAAAAAGCTGGTTCTTTTATTCTAATCAGCCATATTGCTTGTCACTGACTTCCAATTATACTTGAAAACATAATGTATCCAGCATCACAACCAGACTCCTGTAAAAGGTATGTTGTGGATTACTTTTTTTTTTTTTTTCAAAATTTATTTGCAATTCATAGAATTGTAGAATCATAGTTCACTAAATGACACAATAATTTCCATCAGTGCAATTTTAAATGAGTTTATGGTATGTATCCCTTAAGTACCCTTTATTTTGTCTTCACTTAGGTAGAAATAAATATACTTTTAGTATGAAGATAGACTGTTGGGTTTTTTTTTAAGTAAAACAAGATACTTTTCTTCATCACTCTTGGAGACATTATATTAATTGTAGGGATTTTTATCTAACCAAAAGCAGTATTAAGAATGGTACATTCCCATAGCTGTATTCCTATAACCTCAGCACAGACAACCATCTGGTACTTCCTGGCTAAACTTGTGCCCTTCACAAACACATTTTGTGATTATAAATGATCTCTTAGATATTTGTACTCACACCCATCTGTTCACATGGCATTATGCCTACATGAAAGTCAGTCTTTTCATTGACTCACACAGACATCATCGAGTTTAGATTGGCTGTTTGGTTAAAACGACAGTTGATATATTTTTCAGCTGCATATACAATTCTGCCTTGGTGGCATTAGTTCTTTGATGGATTGACATACCACTTCACATTTAATTACAGAGTTACAAGATCATGCATTCAAATCGGTAGATGAATACTCATACAATTCTTCTAAGAGTAATCTCGTGGCAAAAAAAAAAAAAATCACTTTAACCTATAATCCACTCAACACCATAAAATGTTGTCAATAGTTGTAATCAGGCCTAGACCTAATGCCAAGTATTTTGAAAGAATGCTTCTACTTGGTCTGTCTGCAATGAAGTTACAAAGTTAAGTTTCTTCACATCAGTCTACATAGTGCTGCACTTTTCCTTTTGACGTTAGAACAGTGTTGGTAACACACCAGTATTTTGGTTACTTCTGAACCCTGTTTGAAGAGTGTCAATGCTTTGTCTCTCTTTCTACCCTGCCTCTTTTAAAGTGAGTATGCTGCGCAAGGGTTTGGGAGGAGACATAGTTGAGACAGCTGATCAGAACTGACTAAAGGGATATATATGAACATATACTGAGTGATGTCATGTTCAGAGATAAAAATCTGAGGAATTTAAGGAGGAAAAGATGTTTATTGTTATGATGGTTGTCTTCCCAGGTAACTGGTTACGTACTGCTTCCTAGAATGTAAGATAACATCCTGGGAAGTAGTGAACGAATTCCTAGTAGCTTTTGCTTTTCTTATTAAATTCCTCTTATTTTGATTCATGAGTATTTTCACCTTCCTTCTAGTTCTGTTTTTTTTACTTTATGCCCTGGGAGAGGGGAGTGAGTGAAAGGATGATTTTTTTACTTGCTGGTCATGATCAACCCACCACAATTTTGAACCCACATTTATGTGTAGAAATTTTCTTTGAAAGATCTAAATAGACTATGTCCAATTAAGAAAGGTTTACACATCCAGTGAAACATTGCATTTTTCAGAAAACAAGTGATTTTTGGTTAGTGAGGACTCTTTTAAAGCTGTGGACAAACACCTTTGGTTTTCAGCAAAAGAACAGAAAAAATGAATGCAAAGTATGAAAACTGTTGATGCAGAATTGTATTTTTGGACTACCTGACTGAAGAATAAAGATATTTATTTCTCTGTATACAGATAACTGACATGATATAATCTTGGAGGTGTATTTGAATAAATATACATTTAAATTTACTCTTTCTCATATTATTCAGTACATTTTTTTCTATTACCTTGTTATCTGTTGTAAGATTAAGTAAATGCATTATCGAAAAACAACTTTTTTAATAAGTAAAACAGTAATTACCAATAAACACTCAACAAAACAGAAAAAAAATGTAGGAGTGAACTGAATAGCTGGAAGTAGAAAAAACCCAAATAAATAACTAACCTTCCCAACCCCAAAATCTCCTGAATTATAATTTAATAAATTTAGATATCAGATCTACATAGCAAGACTCTTCTTCATGGATTTCTGTGTTAATAGGAAAAATTTAATTATTCTTATGTTCCTTATTATTTTGTATAAAGTTTCAAAAAGACTGAATCATTCTTTTTTTCTCTGTATGTGATAATGAGAATTAAACAGTCAAAGTTTGTTATGTGATACTCTCAAAGAAGCACAGTCTCCTAGATAAAATTTATTTCTATTAATTGTGCAAAAATTGTCTATTAAAGAATTGAAAGTAATTAATTAATATTTTTCTTACATTTTTGTAAGGATAATAAACAATGAATTAGTATGAGGTACAAATATATATAGGTTGTAGCTTAGTTACAAACATATATAGATACTTTGCTATCATTAAAATGCTATTTATACAAGATATAGGAAGACAATCTAAATTATATACAATGAAATTAATATAACAAGTCTTATCTTGTATGGAAGAGGATCAGGAAATCATAAGCTAAAATAAATTTTTTCTTAAACGCTAGATCTGGGTAAGATTTATCAATCCCTACCATTCTATGATTCTATGAACTTTACAGTATTAATTTCATCATCCACCTTTCACTCATATATACATATATCAAATGTGTGGTCTCAATGCCCATTGGTGTTATTTTCTTGACTTCATTATGCTAATGCAGTCAGGTCACACCCAGTGAAGAACAGCTGGATGAGTTTTCTTAAGCGATCCTGCAGCATTTCTCTATGCTTCTAACATCGACCATACTACTTCCTCTTCTTTATTTAATAATCTTTTGTTTTAGAAACTGTTTAAATATTTTTCATTAATTCTATGATAGTATCATTTTCTTTCATTCATTTGTAGCAAAATTCTAAAGTGATACTTCAGCATTTAAGTGATAAATTTTATTTTTTTATGCTGTTCTTTCTATGTTTTATTTCAGACTCTATTACTACAAGGATAAGAGATTGAACTTGTTTGAAAATCAGATTTTCAAATTGCTAAAGGTGAACCCTAAAATGTACCAGGAAGAAGTTTGAAACTCACATGAAATAAAGGTAGAAAAGAAGAAAGAAGTTAAGTGGCTACTACATTGCGAATAGTTGTTTGTTGTTTTTTTTATAATCATATATTTTATGGTAGAGTAAATGAGCTGTACAACAGCTTCTGAGGTTAATAATGGTAGACCTTTATTAAAAATAAATATTCAGTGCAATAAATGTATTTAGAAAACAGATTATTAGATTAAGGGTTGGTGGATAACAGTTTGCATTAAAATAGCATGAGACAGAAAACTCAAAAGTTTTGAATGTTTTGAATAAAAAGATATATGCATCAGGTTGAAGCGTGCTTATTATTGTGAAGAGCAGAGCATACTACAGGAGTAATAAACCTCAACTAAGAATATGCATCATGCTGCAAAAGGTATCTGTCTTTTCAAGTATTCAGAGGACTCTGTTAATCTTCAAAGTTGCAGATGCCTTCAGGTGTCTTTAAATTAATTTATTTTTCCATCAAAGATGAAAAATGAAAACACATCCAAGGTTTGTCTGTATGGAAATTATGTAGTGGTGTGAAGTTATTACTTCAGAGACAGGTGTGTTTTTTTGGCAGAAAAAATTCCCCAAGAATTCTGCAAGAAATCGCATAAATTATTTTCAAAATGTTCTTGATCTCCAAGAGATGGGTCTGCAAATAGACTTCGTAGCTATGTCATAGTTTGGCCATGCTCAACCTAGGGAGAAAAGGGTTTGATTTATTAAAGAAACAATAAAAGTAGGGAGACGAGAAATAAAGCCGTCTTAAAACACCTCCCCCCATCCCACCACTTCCTGGGACTCCCTTTCCTTAGAGGCGCAGGGGATAGGGGATGGGGGTTGCAGTCAGTTCATTACAGATGGACTTTGCTGCTGCTGCTTCTCAGGGGGAGGCCTCCTCACACTTCCCACTGCTACACTGTGGGGTCCCTCCCCACGGGAGACAGTCCCTCATGAACTTCGTCAGCGTGGGTCCTTCCCATGGGCCGCAGCTCCTCACGAACTGCTCTGGCATGGGCCCTCCCACGGGGCAGCTCCACACACGCTGCCTGGCATGGGTCATCCACCGGGAGAGACAGTCCTTCAGGGACAGGCTGCTCCAGTCTGGATCCCCTCATGGGATCACGAGTCCTGATAGCAAACCTGCTCCAGCACGGGCACCTCCCCCAGGTCTTGCCAGGAGCTTGCTCCAGGATGAACTTCTTATGGAGTCATGGCCTCCCTCAGGCATCCACCCGCTCCAGCATGAGCACCTCCCCCATGGGCTGGGAGTGGATCTCTGCTTCCCAGTGGTCCTCCATGGACTGCAGGAGGACAACCTGCTTCACCATGGTCCTCACCACATATCGCAGGGGAGCCTTCTTCTCAGTGCCTGGGCACCCGCCTCCCCCTTCTTCTCCACTGACCTTGGTGTCTGTGGAGAAGTTTTCACATTCTCTCTCCCTGTTGCTGCTGCAGTTCTGCAACTGCACAACAACTTCTTCTCAAATATGTTATTCACAGCGGTGTTACCTCCATCACTAATTGGCCAGGCCTGGGTCAGGTGCAGGGTCCAGCTTAAAACTTACTGGCCCTAACCCTGTCAGCTACAGGGGAAGCTTCTGGCAACTCTCTCTTTGTTTAAAGAAGCCACTCCTTTAGCCTCCCTGCTACTGAAAAACCTGGCCTAGGCCAAAACACTACACTATCTCCATGGAAAGGGAATAAAATGCATGATGCTTTGGGTGTTGTTCTGATATTAGCTCAAGAGTGTGTTCCGTGCTCTCTGTAACAGTGTCTTAAGAGATGGAACTAAGCCTTGCTGTCTGTCTTCTAAGCAGATGTACTCTTCAGCTATTGTCATTACTTTGTCTACTATAGTTGTCCTTGATCATTACAGTTTAAAGAAAAAAGTTGTTTTTCTGTTTGCATGGATTAGTACTGTTCTCAAAGCCAGAATTTACTTGTGAAAATCATACAGAATTCTAAAGACTAGGTCTATTTTTTGACTATGACAATTGTGATAATTGCTCTAACTAAACAAAGAGAATGTATTGGTGAGATAAAACTGTACAAACTGCAAGGGAGATTACTTATGTAAAAGGACATGGACAGATTTGAATGAACCTGAAAAAATTTAAATATATAAACTTAAATATACTTTAGTGAATAAATTTTTCCTCCATTTTCAGTTGCAATATATTTTATGTAAAATAAAATTCAGATTTTTCTATTCATAGTTTACAAGATCTCTGTTTTTGCAAATTGTGGTCTAGTATTATGACTATATTTGCATAACTCTATTCAAGACAGATTTTGCCAAATAAATATGCTTGAGATGGTTTATTTTCAGTGCTATAAACACAAGTATTATGATATAATTTATATAATAGTTATTAATATAATTAATAATATTTTTTAAAAGTCACAAAAATACAAGCATCACTATTTTAAAGAAAATTTATCTCCTAGTCCAAGGAGCAGAGTATAAAAGGCAGAAACAATACTCTGCCCAGATAGGGGCAAATGGCCTAGATATGTCCAAAGCAGCCACAAAATTTATGGAACCTTCACATTTCAGTATTGTTCACTCTTTGTCATAATTTCAATCCATAATTCACTCAAGTGCTACTCTTTCTGGGAGAAAATCTAGTGCATTGAAGTAAAATATCTCTCAATAAGACAGAAATTAGTTTACGATGTTTGATTTCCTTCAAGTATCTAAATCAGATTCTTTGCTTGGCTGAAATGATTTCCCATTGAATTAAAAAAATGAAATTTGATATTTTCTCTTCCACAGTAAAGCAGCAAAGTCAGCAGACAGTTTTCTACTGATGTCAGTAAGCTCTGGAGGTATATAAAGGACCTGATCAGACAGGCTGTTTCACACATGGAAAGCATATTGGCTTCAAGGACATGTTCTCATACAGAAATACTTTAAGGCTGAGTTTGGAGATGAAAAATTACTTCAGATTTCAAACATATTAATTTTAATACAATGTTTTGCTGCTTTTATTCACAGAGGTTTCCCCTAGGATTACCGTTCTTTGCAGTAAAATTTAATATAGCTATGTGGTTTTCACAGATAGGGAGAGAGCCTTTCATTTGTACTTACAGCTTATTCACCTAAGCTTCCAATGCCTTAGTTATCAATAACTCTACATAAAAAGTAGTGCTTACCATCCTCTCTTGCAAAGATAAATGACCATATGTTAAAGTTATAGATTTAAAAATACTTTCATATTCATACCAGTTTTTCAAAAAGTTCAAAGTTTTTCAAACTGATACAGTTACTTCAGTGAAACATGTAAACTCAGTAAAAAGTTATGGCACAGATTAAAATAATTTCTCTGACCAAAAATATCAAACCTATGTGTCATAAAACAGTTTGCTTTATACATGTGATCTTCCATAAAAAGAGAGTTAACAAGATAAGAAGAGATTAACTGTCATTCAGTTTTTTGACCTGTGATAAATTCTGTCATGTTCTGAGTAAAAAGAGGAAGTTGAACAAAGAATTTATTTTTGATCCAAAGGATTTTTTAGCAGCCTAATAGTCCAAACTATTGATGCAAAAAAAAAAAAAAAATTATTAGATCAGAAATACGTAATTAACAATACAGTCACTTAATGCAATTAAGTCATAGTTGTAGAAAAGCTTCCTAGTATCTTTGTTTCATACACTCTTTCAATGTTCCTCTGGGCAGACATCTGAGCATTCTTCAAGAAGAGTAAGGTAGAGGCAAGTTTCCAATTACCTATCAGTATCCTGAAATCTTTGCTAGAAGGATGGCGTTCATGGTGGTGGTGGTTGTGGAGGGGTCTTTCCTGTACAGTCTTAAGTACACTTAAGAGCAATTTTATGTTTTCTCATTCTGCTTCCTTTCACTGTTTTCCACTTAAGTTAGAAAGTTACACAAGATCCAACTTCAACCTCAACTGACGTAACGGAGTGTTTGTTACTACCTCAGTGGCATTCCCAGAGCTTTAGCTAAAACAGATGATGCAGTGATCAGTCTTGTATTGCAACTTATCTTCTACTGATTAATTAGAGATAAGATATGTAAGGAGATTTGTTTATCAATTTTAATCAAACATTGTGAAGAAGTGTAAGTTTTAAAATGACTGTAAGATTGTGTCTACAAAAGAAAAAAATAATGATGAGATTATTTGGAATATACATACAAAGAATTCTGTGTTCTGTTTCTTATTCCACATTTCAGAAATATCACAGAAAAAAAATTATCACATCCCAGCATTATCAGCAAAACAAACAAACACACAAAATAAATTAATTTATTGACTTACTAAAAAAAGCTAAATGTCAGAAGGACAGCTGACCTACACTACTTGGACTGTGACTTAAAGATATGACCTGTTCAATAAGTAACTTGCTGTATTTGTATATGTGCTATTTCAGCCTATTACTTTAACCAAAATTTGTAATCGTATTTTCTTGGAAGAACATAATGATCAAAGATTTTAATCTTGGTTTGGAATAATAAAAGATGTGGAGAGAACATCATACCTTAAAATTTCCATAATTATTTAAAAGAAGTATTAGCTGTGTTTTAGAAGTAAGAAAAAAGAAAAGAAGGGGTAGTATGTGAGCTGCCAGTCTTAAAGTGTTTCAGTAAAAATGAAAAATGCTTCATTTTCAGTGGAAGTGAAGGAGCAGTGTGCTGATCACCACATTTGAAAATTTCAACCTTCTTCTTGTCTGCCCAGCAAAGAGTTTTTTTCAAGTCTTTGATTTGTTCATTCTTTACGTTACACTTTCTTCAATCACACCATCTTAGTAGAATAAATATTTCAAGATATATTATTCAAAATTCTTCATTACTTTTTCATTTTTTTTTTACATAAGGCTACACCTTGGATAGTGCAGATGATTTACAAGACTTTCAGTATTAGGTCCTGCATACAGCCATTGCAGGTGTTGTTTGTCTTTACAACATAAACACTGAAAATGAGAACAGGGGTATGAGAAATCAAGTTCAATGTTCAAGGTCACTGAAGAACATATCAGGGTTTCCTGTGACCCAGATTAATGCTCTATCGTTAAATTATGATGACTTTGTTTATTAGAGTTTTCTTTTTAGCAAATGTTTACATTATAATATAAAAAAAATTGTTTACAAGACTAGTATTCTCACCCTGTCACAACATCAACATCAACATGAAGACTGTTCAGACCCTCTTCACCCTGACATTTCTATGAAATAATGAGAAAACACATAAATCATTGGAAAGAGTGTCCCTAATGCAGCTATGTAACTGTCAAATCTTTCCCTTTTTCTAGAGAAAGAGCTCATGTCTTCAAACCTTGGCTTCCTTCAGAGCACTTGAGAACTATGTCAGTATCCCAGCAGAGTATATGACATCTTTTTCCAAAGATGTAAAGCTAAATAATCATGGATATGTCATGTATAATACATTTTTAGGACTCATTTTTGCAAAATCTAGTAGACTGGCCACATTATGGCAAAAAACATACTAATTTGAGTGGCCTTTGTAAATTTGTTTTGTTTTGGTTTGGTTTGGTTTGGTTTGGTTTTTTTTTGTTCTGTTTTGTTTGAAAGCTGTTGCAAGCACAGATGGCAAGATTCTGAAACTATTTTTTACACATTTTGTTCACTTCTTCACTTTGCAAACCAAAGTTTCTAGGCAACAATCTGAAACTTAAAGTCGATCCTTTTTGAAAGCTCTTCAGGTTATTCAGGTTTTATTTTTAAATTTTCTTCTGCTTTTTAAATCTATGTTCAGAAATTCTCTATTAATCACTCATTTTTCTTTCTTAATTACTTGGCATCAAATAGAATTATACATAACAATTACATATTATTGACTTTTTTTCAGGGTTCAATTTTCAATGTCAATTGTCAGAAAACTAGTGAGTGACTTTGTGAGTGTGGAATGAGAAAACACTTTAAATATTAGAAAACAGTGCTTGGACCCTGATTCTTACCCCAAACAGTAACAACACAACCCTAGTCATGTCAATAGTCTAAAAGCTTGAGTGATCATCAACATAAGCGGAGCAAGAGCTCTAATACCTACTAAATGTGTTTGATTTTTATTCTTGATACTCATTAACTTATCCAGATATTTATCCAAAGATACTAAAAGTAAAGTAAAAGAAAAAAATGGTTTTCCATTAACTTTAATGGCTGGATGTAATTCTTAATGACTGGAAGTAGTTTGCGGGTCTGAGTCAGATGTATGTTTGGGAAGAGTGGAAACTCATGGAAAAATGTTAAGTAGAACCAATAAAGAAAGAAAATAACAATTTGGAAAAAAAATCAAACAGAAAAATATAGAAACATTGATAAAGTGTCAAAAGCAATCATCATCAAAATCAAGTCTTCACAATGTTACGATGTCCTTATTTTGGTTGCTTTAGGTTATATCCATTTGAGATTAACTCAAAAAAATTTTAATTCAATTAACTTAAATTGTCTCGAAGGCAAACATTGAATTGAGTTTTAATCGTATACCTTTACATCCATAAAGGGATACAGCATCATTTTCATAAAAAAGAATGTTTTCAGAAATGTTATGTGCTCTTTTCAAAAGAATTTTAGGAGTTTTCAATAGTAGTCAAGAACCTTCTTTCTCAAGTACTTTAAACAATACTTTTATTACCATTACCTTGAGGATTTAAAATTTTATTTTGTTTTATTTTAAATGTGTGTTTAGAATTCTCTACTGAAGTTTCACTGGGTTAATTTTCATTAATCCTTTGTCAATAGATATACCACCTCACTGAATCTTTTGGTGGTTCTTATGCAAATTAAAGTAATTGTCTGCTAGAATACTAAACCATATTCCCAGGAGACATCCCAGTTCACAACTTGTCCCAAACCTATGTCAACTATGTGTGGCCAGTAATATTTTTAAAGTGTTTCATAATTTTCTTTGTTTACACATATGGAATCGATGCAGTTGTATATGGCCAAATCCATCACAGCATGTAAGTATAGTCTTGACTTACAGATTTTTCCTGAAAAAAGGTGTACATCAATCTGCATGAAATTAGGTTTACTTGCCTTGAAGACACAAAGATGAAGGATTCAGCTAAACCTGTCTAGCTTTGATCTTGTGAGCTGCAGGGAGACTAAAGATTTCAAGCTACTTGCTCACACTGCTAAGCTATCATCCTCCAAAAAAGGCTAACTACTCCACTGTTGTTATATCTGTCTGTTCCTTCAGTTCTGTTTAAATTCACTTTTGTCCCTGAAGAAAAAAAATCTGCTAATCATTACAAGTATTCCAGTCTTTTTCAATGTACCGTAGTTAATGTAATTGAGAATCTCCCCGTATTTTACATTGTCAGAATTAAAATGTGAATAAAGAGAAAAGCATGTAACCTTTACCTCTCTTCTTCAAGATATTAAATTTATAGCATGAATTATAATTATGTAGTGCTATGTATTTATAGACAATTATATACTTACCTGTAACTATTGATTAAAAGACTTCAACCTGTCACACAGAAAATAAGGTTGTGTAACGATTTCCTCAAAAAAAATGTATAGTGAACTTAAGCAGTCAAGTAGCTGCAAAATTTTCTATGCTCATTTGCCAACTATGAATATTCCAGAAGTAGCAAATGTGTATATATTTTAATGTGATACTTTCTGACTAATTTGAAATAAGAATTCTCAAAGAGCCAAGTGTGATCTAGTCTATTTGAGTTATTCCTTAAGGCTTTTGCTGAATATATAATACTTATTAGTATTTTGGAATAAAGCTAAGGAATAATGCAAAAAGAAACACAAAACCCGTAAAAATCCTGTAATGTCTGCATCATTATCAGCTGGCTTGAGAGTTGTGTAGAGAGGAAGCTTGTGAGGTTCAACAAAGGAAAGTGCAGAGTCCTGCACCTTTTGGGGACCAGAGAAAGACCTGGAAGACCTGGTGGATAGCAAATTAAACATGTTCCCTTGTAGCCAGGAAGGCCAATGACATCCTGGGGTGCATTAAGAGTGTGGTCAGCAAATAAAGGGACTTTCTCCTCCTTCTCTACTCTGCCCAGGTAAGGCCACATCTGGAGCAGTGTGCCCAGTTTTGGGCTCTCTAGTTCAAGAGAGTCTGGGAACTTTTAGAGAGAGTCCAGATGAGGGCTGCAAAGATAATTAGAGGACTGGAACATCTCTCTTACAAGGACAGACCTGGAGTTTTTTAGCCTGAAAAAGAGAAAATTAAGGGTGAATCTTATCAATGCTTACAATTACCTACAGAAGAGGCGTCAAGATGTTTTGGCCAGTCTTTTTTTTGTTTGTTTGTTTTTTGTTTTTTGTGTGTGTGTGGCACACGGTGACAGGATAAGGGCACAAGCTAGAACACAGGAAATTCCATTGAAAATGAGGTAAAACTTTTTCTGTGAGGGTGACATAGCACAGGCACAGGTTGCCCAGGGAAGTTGTGGAGTCTCCTCTGGAGTTTTTCAAAACCCGCCTGGATGCTCTCCTTTGTGAGCTGATCTGGGTGAATCTGCTTTAGCAGGATGTTGGACTAGATCTCTCTAGGTCCCTTCCAACTCCTGCCATTCTGTGATGCTGTGATTCTGTGCTTCTGTGATTCAATACCCTAAGCTTATTATTTTAAATATACTGTAATTTTAAACAATATTGCTACTGATTTTAGGCCAAGGTTTGCTTATTTTGTCCCTTGAAACAGTAAAACAGTTCAAAGCAATAAGGGTAGTAAAGAAAAAATATTTCAACATGATTTTAATTTCAAAAACCCAAACAATTGGATAATCAGTAAAAATCTCAGAAATAAATTTATGAAAGCTTTAACAACTTCATATTTATTCTTCACAGTTGTCTTTGAATGTTATGACAATTGTTACAATTGTTCAAAAAATTATATTACAATAATCCCTAATACCACAATGTTCATGTATCTCTCATTTCAAATGAAAACAGAAGGACAGACCTGAATGATTAATTCATTATACTAAGACAGTTCATAAGTCTCTGCTGTAGGCATGGAAAAAATGCTTAAAATAAAAAGAGTAACCAAAGAAATAAGACTAATAATGTGACAAATTTTTGCCTAGGACTTCTACTGGAATTTACTCTTCTACAAGTTAATAAAAATTTTTGAAATATCATTTCTTTTGCTCGTTTTCCTGTATTCCCCGATACACATTTAGAGGATGCATCGAGGCTCTGTAAACCTCTCAGAAGCTCCTCCAGATGTGTAGAGATGAAATTAGGAAAACTAAATCATAGTTGGGGCTGAATTTAATACAGAATGAAGGAAAGGATTCTACAACTAAGTTATTCAGAAAAAGGAAGATTAAAAAAAAAATAGACTCTAACAATAAATATGGCACGACAACTGGCAATAACCATTATGTTAGAAGGTTGAAGAACTCAATATGTGTTATTTTTTACTCTGTTTTCATTGGCAAACACTCTTCTCACATCTCCCAAGTCCCTGAACCTCAAAGAAGTGACACTGACTGTAAAAGAAGCCTAGCTCTGGCACCACCTGTGGAACCTGAATGTGTACCAGTCTGTGGGACCTGACGAGGTGCATCCCAAGGCCCTGAGGGAATTGCAGTTAGATGAAGTCCCCAGTGACTGAAGAAAAGGCTATATCACACCCATATGTATATGTATACACACACCTTGAATCCCACCAAGAAAAACAGATAAAATGCAACAGGAAGACCCTGGAAAATACCAGCCAGTCTGATCTCTGTGCTTGGTATGATCATGGAATAGATCCTCCTGAAAGACATGCCAAAACATATGGAGGATAAGGAGGTGGATAGGGACAGCCATCATCACTTCACAAATGGCAAGTTGTGCCTGACTAAACTATGTTCTTCTGTGGCTGACTGCATCAACAGACAAGGGAAGAGCTATGAATATCATCTACCTAGACTTTTGTAAGGCTTTTGATATAGTCCTCCACAACTTTTTTTCTGCTAAATGGGACAGATATGGGTTTGATGGGTGGACTACTAGACAGATAAGGAATTAGCTGAATGGACACATCTAAAGAGTTATAGCCAATAGCTGACTGTGCAAGTAGAAACCAGTAATGACTGGTGACCCTCATGGGTGTTTAATATCTTAATCAATGGCAAAAACAGTACGAATAAGTACACCCTCACAAAGCCTGGAGATGACACCAGGCTGAGTGATGCAGTTAATATTCTTAGAGGGAGGGGGTACCATCCAGAGGGACCCTTACAGGCAGGAGAAATGTGAAACTCTCAAAGTCCAAAAAGGCCAAATGCAAAGTCCATGCAAATGAATTGGGACAATTCCCAGTATCAATACAGACTGGGTGATGAATGGATGAGGGCAGCCCTACGGAGAAGGACTTGAAGATTCTGGTAGTTAAAAAATTGGACATGAACAAAAAAAAACCATTATATCCTGGGCTGCAGAAAAAGCAGCATGACCACTAGGTCAAGGGAGGTGGTTCTGCTCCTCTATTCTGTTCTTGTGAGACTCCACATGTAGTACTGCTCCCAGCTTTGAAGATCCCAGCTGTGTGAGCTGAGACAGGCAGGATATAGGAACAACCACAGAACCACAGATAAAAGGCCAAAAGCAAATTTATACTCATTACCACAATCTGGGGAATCTCTGAAACAGCACTTGGACAGAAGCAGGCAAGCAGGGCTGCAGCACCATGGAACTCAGGCCTGCCAGTGTCAGAGAGAAATGGCGAAGACTTTTAACTTGCTGCTTTTGCCTGTAAATCAAGGATTGGTTTTGAGAAGTAAGTTTGCATTGTGCTTTGATCTTCCCCACAGAAGGGCAGGGATCTCAGCAATATCTGATAGATGCCTCTGAATTCATCACAGGAACTTAAAGATCATATAGTTACAATCCCCCTGCCAAGGGCAGGGACACCTTCCACTAGAACATGTTGTTCACAGCCCCATCTAACTAGGCCTTGAGCACTTCTAGAGATGGGGCATCCACAACTTGTCTGGTAAACTTGTTCCTGTGCCTCAATACACTCACAGTAAAGAGCTTCTTGCTAATATCTAATCTAAGTCTTACCTCTTTCAGTTTAAAGCCATTACCCCTTCTCCTGACCCACGTGTCCCTGTAAAAAGTCCATCTCTGGCTTTCTTGTAGGCCCACTTAGATACTCTCCAGAGCCTTTTCTTTTCCAGTCTAAAAAACTTCCAGCTCTCTTAACTTGTCTTCACAGAAGAAGATTCTCCAACTCTCTCAGCATCTGTGGTGGTTTAGCCCAATGTCCACTCAGTCATAATATTACTCTCCCTCCTAAACTGGACAGAAGAGAGAGAGAGGAATATAACAAACTGCTTGTGAGTTGAGATAAGGACGGAGAGATCAAACTCGGCAATTACGTCACTGGCAAAACAGATTTAACGTTGGGAGAAAAAGGTTTGATTTATTAAAGAGACAATAAAAGCAGGGAGATGAGAAATCAAATCATCTTAAAGCACCTCCCCCCACTCCACCACTTCCTGAGACTCCCTTTCCTTCCGCCCCCAGTGGTGCAGGGGATGAGGAATGGGGGTTGCAGTGAGCTCGTTACAGATGGACTTTGCTGCTGCTGCTTCTCAGGGGGAGGCCTCCTCACACTTCCCACTGCTACACTGTGAGGTCCCTCCCATGGGAGACAGTCCCTCATGAACTTCTCCATGGGCTGCAGCTCCTCACGAACTGCTCTGGCATGGGATCTCCCAAGGGGCAGCTCCACACACACTGCCCAGCTTGGGTCATCCGCTGAGAGAGACAGTCCTTCAGGGACAGACTGCTCCAGACTGGGTCCCCTCATGGGATCACAAGTCCTGCCAGCAAACCTGCTCCGGTGTGGGCACCTCCCCCACGGACTCCCAGGTCTTGCCAGGAACTTACTCCAGGATGAACTTCTTACGGATTCACGGCCTCCCTCAGGCATCTACCCACTCCAGCATGAGCACCTCCCCCACGGGCTGCCCCTGGATCTCTGCTTCCTGGTGGTCCTCCATGGACAGCAGGGGGATAAACTGCTTCACCATAATCCTCACCGCATATCGCAGGGGAGCCTTCTTCTCAGTGCCTAGGTACCCTCCTCCCTCTCCTTCTCCACTGACCTTTGTGTCTGCGGAGATGTTTTCACATTCTCCTGTCGCTGCTGCCCTTTTTCCAACTGCGCAACAACTACTTCTCAAATATGTTATTCACAGAGGTGTTACCTCCATCACTAATTGGCCAGGCCTGGGTCAGGTGCAGGGTCCAGCTTAAGACTTACTGGCCTTAACCCTGTCAGCTACAGGGGAAGCTTCTGGAAACTCTCTCTTTGTTTAAAGAAGCCACTCCTTTAGCCCCGCTGCTACTGAAAAACCTGGCTCAGGCCAAAACCACTACAGCATCTTTGAGGTCCTCCCCTGGATTCACTCCAACAGCTCCATGTCGTTCTAATGTTGAGGGCCCTAAAGCTGAACACATCTCTTTGGGTGAGGTCTCAAGAGCAGAGTAGAGGAGTGAATCATGGCGTTTGACCTGCTGACCACAATTCCTTCAATGCAGCCCAGGATACAGTTGGATTTCATTGCTGCAAGGCACACTCATTTGTTCATCCACCAACACCTTCAAGATGTCCATAAGGTTTCTACAATGCATTCATCACCTAGTCTGTATTTGTGCTTGCGATTGCCCTGACCTGTGTACACTTGGCCTTTATAAGAGCTGTTGAAGATTATTAACAGATGTCTGAAGCAACTTACTTAAAGTAACATAGAACATAAGAACAATTTTCACTCTTGGCCTTTAATCTCTAGAGGAACAGAAAGAAGTTTTTGCCCTTTCTTCTTGATCTGTTAATAATTTTCATAGTAAATAAGAGCTGTTAATTTCTTTTCTAAAACATATAGCATAACTGTTTCATTCTGTTAATTTATAGCAGCTGCTCTTTTCTTGAGACGTCTTAAAGCAGATATGTTTGAATCCGAATTTTTTCTTATATTTTCTTATACTGTCTTGAAGATTTTCTCATCTATTTCTTAAAATCATGGTATTTGGACTTTAAAAAAAAGGAGAAATCCCAGGTATAGGGATTGCAAAATGACTCTGATTAACAGAGCTAATTCTCCTATTTATAAACTGAATAATCAGCTTCAAACTTTATAATGATACTTCACAGATAAATCAGTTACTCCATTACTACTTATAGGGACAAAAAGCAAGGATATTATGAACACACAAAACATCACAATAAAAACTCCTTCTAACTAACCTCATTTCCATTTGCTAAAATAACATGAAAAAGAACACAAAAAATGAACTAGATGAATTTCAAACACAGAAATGAAAGAACTTTTTTCTATGAATGAGTTAAACTATATATCTAACTAATTCAAACTAAACTCACTAAAATCATAATGCAGACAAAAAACAGATCTCAATCCTTCATCGTGTCATATGACACTATGTGTTAGAGACAGTTCTTTTCATTAAATATGAGATTATGCTAATCTGATCATGCTATCTTTTGCCCAGCTTTCCTTCAGGCATATGAAGTTGTGGAGGCAAGCTGGATAAAAGGGAATATACACCTCAAACTATTGTTGAAAACCACAACTGAGCCATATAATGTTTTTACTATCCATTCTCTTCAGATATGAGCACTAATTGCCCAATTTGCAGTATTTTACCTTCATTTTTCTGTTTCCTGCTGCTTCCACATTGGTTGTGTATGTATGAAATTCTGACACTGTTAAAGTGAATGTAAGCTTATTTAAAAATTTCTTAGGCTTACACAGATTCAACATGTTTTCAAGTACAGCAGAATTTCTTAGACAACTCTGAAGTGCACCATTTGAAACACGTTTCCATGTCTTGAAGTTCTTGAGAAGCCTAAAGCCCTGAAATGCAGGTTATCATCTGTGCTACTAATTTAGCATGTCCAATTTATATTAAGAACTCAAAGCTGTTTACTCATCTGTAGTCAGGCATGAGATGGTGATGGGATGAAGGTGCAGAAAGATATGGAGTGATATCTATTATTTCAACACAAGCATAAATAGAAGTCAGTCATGATACATTAACACTTTTTCCCTCGTTGAAGCATAATGTTCTCTCACTTTCACCAGAGTGCCATTCTCAGCTTGCCGTCTGAAGGGCAGCTGCTTTATTAATTATTCTTTCAATTTAAGTTCAGAATTGAAAGCAAAGATCGTTAGCTAAATATGAATTACATACATAGGCCATTTTTTAAAACAATTTATTGTTTTCTTCTTAGTTTGAGACTCCAAAGTGCTGATCTCTTTTGTTAAGGGTTAATTGAATAGATCATATGGGAAATGACTGAATTAGAGATCCATTAAAATTGCTAATTTTGAAGAAGTTAATTGTTCAAAATTATCACTTTGTTTCAACATCAAATTTTCAACATTTTACATTAAGTAAAATTACAATTACTTATTTCATGAGATTTGTCATTTATGGTATTCTCCTGTGGCTGAAAAGAAACCAGGTGGCAGAAGGAAAACAATTTTGCAGAGAACTTCTTAGTGGGGTTTTTCCTGTCCTCAGGATATATGAGGATAGTAGGGTATGACAAAATCCAGAAGATAAGAAATAGTTGACAAAGCATAGCTACCCATTTTTTCCTCCCAGGTATATACCCTTAAGGCATTACTTTTATCAAGTACTGAACTGCAAGTAAGTATCCAGGAGCAATATCCTTAGGGATAACTGTAGCAGGGGAGAAAAAAAAATATATACTTTTGCCTTCTTAAAAAAGAACAATGGGAGTGTATCACAGAATTTTCCGATCTGGTACACAGCAGAACACAGAGTATTTAAAGGCTTAACTTTTTAGGGAGCAGAGAAATAGAGGAAAAGATAGTTGAATAATACAACACAAGAAGGAAATGTCCCCATGTTAAATTAATAAAACGAAATATAATAAAAACTATGTGAAGAATCTACTATCTGTTAATAAAAACATGTCATTTCCAAGACAGGAAATCTACTCTAGATATCCAGTATTGGCTACAGATAATATCTATGGGGAAAAGAAGCAAAAATGGGAAATAGTTGATAATGGAATATTTTTATTTGTTTGATAGAAACTGAAAAAACACAATCTAATTTATAGATAGTTCTGGTAAGCAATTATTAACAGCTTTTTCTGCAAAATAACCAACAGATCAACTGCAAGACATACTTAGTATCAGCAGTGAGTATCCTTTCAAAACACTGATCACATATACCAAATTTAAAAGCAGCAGTGGTTGAGATCATATTGAACTTCTCATTTTAATCTAAAATAAATCTATAACATATTGCTTCTATTAGTAATGTTGTAGAAAAGAAAACTTAAATTACCTGAGGAAGTATGTAGGGAGTTCATAGAAGTGGAGATCGATTAATATGATCCCTTTTGAAAAGGGTAGAACAAATTAAGCTTCAAAAATTGTCTCTGTTTCTCAAAATAAATTACATAGAAAAGGTTAAAAAAATGCATATTTCTTATTTTCTAGCATCCTCTGGATACAATTTCAGGAAATTCTCCATAAATTTAGAAAACTATGGCACTAGGGAAATCTTTATTAGAGAGGTTTTTCTAAAAAATATTTTACATTTAACAAATCCTTGTTCTGAAGGCTTTGTGATCTCATATGTAATGTAGGTTAAAAACTATTCATAATTTGCTTGTGATTCCACAAAATTTGGTTTCATAACACAGATGGCCTCTGTTAATCTTGTGTTATACATTTTAAAAAATGTAATCTATTGAAAAAGCAGAAAAAAGAGTTGACAAAGTAGTACATTATTTATGAAAAATGTTGGACTTTATATTTGACAGTAATTTATTAGTTATGTTAAAACATAGATATTTTAAAATTAACCTAAGAAGGAAGAGATGGTGCTTTAACTCAGGTGTTACTTTATGTTATTTTTAGATGTTATTTTAAAATTCTTTGACAGAAAGGCCAGGAAAACTTCCTGTCTCAGATGAGGCATGAAGACCAAATGCTGCAAAGTAATTGTTCTCCCAATACCATTAAAGTGTAGCTAACTTTGAAAGGTGAATCTTATGAAAATGCAGAGCAATTTTATTTTAGAAGTTAAAAAGAGTGCCAGGCATGCATAAACCATGATTCTTATGAAGCATTTAAATATTAAAAAGTAAAAATCCTTCATTTGACAGTGTTTGACCTTTAAGCTTATCTGCTCCTAAAATACATCTTACCCATCAACCAAAACTTTAATCACTTTCTCATTTCAGATATTGAAAGAAAGATTCCATTTAAATCAAGCAAAGGTCATCTTTCTTTGAAATATAGATTACTCACCTGCACTTTCTAAAGAAGTGAAGACTGGAGAACAAACTCAGGAGAAGCAGCTCTCTTTCCATACTGACAAAGTACTGAGTCAGCAGTGGAAAGGATTAAATATAATTATGCATAACTCTCAGAGACTGCAAGGTCCAGTCCAGAAATGAAACGTTATTCCGTTTCAAAATATATGAACTTCATATAGTGAAAAAGAAATCAAGGTAACTGTTATATTTTTCAGTCTATTTGAACTACTTCTTAAACTGCAGATAGGTTAAATGGCAGCAGAAGCATCAAGTGATCTGAGACCACCAGAGATCAAGATGTTTTCTAACCTGGCTAATTACTTACATGCTAAGTAAAGGATCAGCTTCTCTTAATCCATATATATATTTATTTTTATTGTATTGCATTTTAATGTTTAGATCCAAATATTAGCAAAATTTCAGCTAGATTTGCTAGGCAATTTATATAGGAGTCTGTCAATGACTGAACATTTCATGGAGAAAAACAATTGCTGCTATCTAGTCTTATAAAACAAAATGTATCAAAGTGCTACCTCTAGTATTTACCCATGCCTAATAATATGAGATTTTACTTTAACTGAACTCATATAAGGTTATTTTTAATAACATGCAAAACTCTAATATTAACTTATTTAGATTTTTAATATATTCAAAACAGTAATCTGCTTCAGTCTTAATTTTGCATTGTAAAAGCTATGGAGCACAGTACAAGAGGGTGCCATAGAGGTAACTATCTTCTCTGGCTTGAAATAAGGTTCTCCATACTGCCTGCTTTGCCTACCATGAACAGTGATGAGTAGCAGAGTCATTTCCCATCTGTACTTGATCAATGCAGTATGACTGGAACACCAACTCAAGAGTATATTAGACATTTTAAAGCTAGTTACTGATGCACAGGACAGTACAAAATTAAGAATACTAAATGACATTACTTTATCTCACTCTTACCAAATTATCTGAGTCTTTCTTTTCTTCACACTGTACTGCCCCTGTCCACGACCAACACTGTGACTTGGAAAGTCACCTTCTTCTGCTGATTCTTTTTTATTGTTTCCAGCTTTCTACAATGCACAATATGGTCACAGAAGCCTTTGCTTGTAACAATACAAGGAAATGATAAGATGTAGCAATGCAAGAGCTGAGAAGTCTGTAAAATTTCTACTTAATTCAATTTGCAAAAAACTATGTCATCTTACTTCAACATTTGCAAAAATATATCCAAAAGGAGTTAGTAATTTAAAACACTTCGTAAACTACTAGCTCAATGAGAAGAAACATGAATTAGACAGGATTTTTAAAAGATTTTTTATCTGTAGGACAAATTCCATTTTCTGGTATTTTTCTAAGTATGAATGCTAGAAATTGTTTCTGTGAAAGTACATCTAATAAAAAAGTCTATTTTCTAGTTTTGAAGTATAATTTTCACAGAAAGAAAGGTATGTTTTCTGACAGTGTACAACTCTGATATTTCACATTCACTATTTTTTAGGTAAAATAGATTAGATTGTTATAGTACTGGGGCCCATTAAAAAAAAAGATTATGTGTAAGTTTTTGAATTTCAGATAAAACATGGTACATCTTCAGAATTCAAGGAGAAGACAGGTGTATTGTTACTTTGTAAGTTCTATCTTTAAAGACTGTTGGTCATAGCATGCTTGCATAGTATGCAAAGTAGAAATCACAATTATAAAAAATGGAAAGAAAATATTTGAGTTATAGGTATCTTAAATGCCTTTTTTATATTTTTATGTCTTTTCTTCCTGTTCAAGATGATAAAATATACAAAGCTGTTGTCCTCATCTATCATTGTTACAGAACGTAATAATTACAGTTGAAGTTTCAAGTCAGCATAGGTAGGTCATTAAGTTTCATTAAATAAAATATACCTGTGCAGTATTAAACTCTTGAAGTACCACAGGTAAAAAAAAAAAAGCAGAAATTTCTTTAAAATTAATAAAGCTAGCAGCAATAGACTGTCAATGAACATGTTTTTTAAAAGCATGAACATTTTTAATGGTTATTTCTGCATTGAAGTTCCTCAAAATATGTGCAAAACAAAACTATTCCATTGGTCTAACTTTTATAAACTA
The DNA here is from genome assembly GCA_013401255.1 of Urocolius indicus. Classification (NCBI taxonomy): domain Eukaryota; kingdom Metazoa; phylum Chordata; class Aves; order Coliiformes; family Coliidae; genus Urocolius; species Urocolius indicus. The sequence continues at coordinate 23,349 of WBNH01008565.1, forward strand.
AATCTGTATCAATAAAAAATTCTCAGTTTTCAAGACACTGTTTAACTGAAAAAAAAACCTCATAAAAATCTGTATTTCCAGAGAAAATTATCTTTTCTATTGTGATTAATTATTTTATTATTACATTTGACCTCCATTAACGATGACTTAAAATTTATTTGAGTTTAAGCTTATTGAAATTATTTTTGCATTTTAATGTAATGTTTATCAGATCAAACATCAGTTTAGATTTCATGGCCATAAGCCTCATCACACTTTAGCACTAAGGACGATCTAGACACTGAGTATCTACAGCCCTAGTAAAACAAAATACTTTAAGGTTTCTCAGCCTCAGCCCAAATTATTTGGTCACTATATTAATACTGAAATTTGATCAAGTACAACTCTGCTCTCAAAAGTCAGATGTTGTGCATATGTGCACAATCCACCAGGGTCAGTGTATACATATTGCTTATTTTGAACCCTTTAGATAACCATACCAGCTGCTGTGCTTTTATTTAAGCATTTTGTGAGTGATATCTGAATCAAGACCAGACTATACCTTTACCTGGATAGTTATAAAGTTACACTTCTTAGAATAGGTTATATACTTCTTAAAAATCAGAACATTTTATGAGTTCTGACTGAAGGAAACTCTTCAGAAACAGGAAAAATTGGATGTTTTCCGGAGAAAAGCAAAATAATTTCTCATTTTAAAATAATTCTATTCTTTGAAGTTAAAAGATAATAAACTGGTGAAATCATAAGAAAAAAATATCACCGATATAATTGCAAAATACTTTTTAGCTTACCTGCTGAGATTGACTAAAATGCCCCTGTAACAGTTATATTGGTATTCAAAAAAAAAAAGTCAACGTTAAAAGAGGATTTCTACATACTGTGAACTTCATGAGCTGCATGGTGTGATAAAGATTTGTTTTCCTTTAATTTAATGATTCTATTTAGTAAATATTTGCATATTGCTTATGCATTTTGGATGATAAAAATTGGTCCATGTACAAGCTGAAAATAATTCATGCATTCAACATTTACATTTTTCCTTAATTACTTGTTATTTTAAAAATAGGCTAAATAAACTTGTATAGCTTGGCATTCAGAAGACATAACATGGTAAAATAAGGTTACCTATATAAACTTCATGAGGCCTTGATGTGGTTTCACCAGATCAGGAAAAACAGATTTCCTGGAATAAGTCTAGCACAAAGCCACAAAGATTATGATGGAAACGGAACACTTCACATATGAGGAAAGGCTACGAAAGCTGTGATTGTTTGGCATGATGGAAAAAAGGTTCAGGGAGAATCTTATCAATGTATGAAAACATGTGAAACGAGGATGGAAAGATGGATTCAGGCTCATTTCAAATGATGCCCAGTGAAAGGACAAGAGGCAATGGTCAAAATCTGAAAGTCTGTATGTTCCATCTGAATATTAGGAAGCACATTTTTTTAGTGAGAGTGACTGAGCATTGGCATAGGTTTACAAAGAAGCTTATGAATCATCCTCCTTGGAGATATTGGAGCCAGTTAGCCATGGTCCTGAACAACTGATTATAGTTAACCTAGCTTGAGCAGAGACATTCAGCCAGATGACCTACAAAGGTCCTTCCAAGTGTAAACCACTTTGCAACTCTGTGAAATAATTTTGTGTGATGTTATTTATAAAGTGGTGTGAAAAAAATAAAAAAAAATAAATCAGTCTACTATTTTCACTACACAAAATATTCTTGTTCTCATTTTTCTTTATTTTCAATTGAAATAATTGCACTATTTTTTTTTTAATGAAAAGCCATTTAAAATGAAGTTTCAGGTAACAAAAAAGGTAAAAATACATTATTCTTGTCATTTAAAACCTGAGTCATTAAGAATATTCATTAAAACATTTTAGACAAAAACACATTTGCAATTGTGTAGTAAAATGTAAAATTTTCAAAGCTAAAATTTGTAAATATCTTCTTCAGGAATTATATCTCTAGATGAATGTTTCTAAATTTAAATACAAAAGATCTCACTGTCCTCCTTTTTTCCTTCATGCTTCTCAGCTGCAATGCTTGTGAATTGTAGGAATTTGAAGGAATGAATTACAGCAATCTCAATTAAAAAAAAAAATAAGGTAAAAAAAGTAATAGAGCTGCATATCAGTAGGCTGGCATTATTTTCAAATTATATAATATGTGAAGAATGCAGGAAGTAATAAAAATTATTTTTTTTTCAAGCAGTGGGTTTCTCAGTTGTATTCTTTCTATAAAATTGTCTATATTTTTTGTAATATTTATTATTGTAGTGTAATTTCATAGCAGTTGGTTGAGACACACATTAATTTTCCATATTGTCAAACAGTAATGTGAAAATGGACCTGTAAAAATGCAAAAATGGGCATCAATGTCAGACCTCTATTGAATTGACTGTAGAACTGTAGATATTTACATAAAGCATAGAACTCTCCTAAGAGGCAAAGGTCACTAATTCAGCAAAACCATTAAAATCATCCAGGTGTGATGTGAATGAGAAAATCTATTAAATATAAGAATGTACAATACATTACTGAATGTGTGCCTGAGCTAATACAAGCATTTACAAAATACTGTAAGAAAGGGCAGAGAATTGTGACAGAATTATTACTGAATAAGATGGAAATCACTAAATAGATGTATTCTCCAACAGATATTTCTGTCAGAGTTTTTTTCCCTACAGACAACTGTAATCTGAAAACCCACTATTAATAAATAGATCTTGAAGAATACTTCAAAATATATAAAAAGTGTACAGAAAATGACAAATAGAAAAAATTAACATCACAAGTGAGGCAATTAGCATGTCATGGGCTTATTGATTTTCTGAGGTGAAGTTTGTGTTGTAGAAAAAAGTCTTTATAGTGTAAAAATAGATATAGTTATCATCATTTTTTTTTTTTAAAAAGTCAAGAAATAGCATGAACTAGATAGTTCTGTATTCAGTCTTCCCAAGAGGGAACTAATAAGTTTAGTAAAACTTAAAAAAAAAAAACAAAAAAAAACTTAAAAGAGGATAGAGTGGTTTGGCAGAAAATAAACCTCTTTTTGTTCTTATTCTCCTCACTGAGGTGGGAGGTTAGGTGCAGCTAGGTTTAAATTCTGAGTGATGCCCAATTTGCCAGAATAAGTCCAGGCACATTCACCTTCTGTGAACTATCACGACTGCACCTTCAGACTAATCATAATCTAGCATGGCCACACTTTAGGCTTTGGTCATGTTCAGTGAAAAATTGTGTTGACTGGCTACTTAAACAGTGCAGTTTTATTCATGCAACAGAGACATAGGTTCTTGTGGATTGCCGGTGATACTGTCTGTGCAGAAAAAAGTATGTGCAAAAATAGATCTATAATTGATACAGCACGTAAAGTTATAGAAAATACATCATGGCTTAAAAAAAAAATAACTCTCTAGAGAGATTTCTAACATTTGCAGAGAAGTGCTTAGTTTAAGTCTCACCGAAGGCGTCCAAAGGGGGAAGAAGAAGACTCAACCTGTCGACTATTCCTGGGAGTCAATTTCCCCTCTCTTGTTTATGACAGTGTCTTCCCCCCAACACCTCCCTTTCTTTAACCATTTTTATGCCTTTTTTACCTTCAAGTTGGAGTTTGAGTGACTCTAGTCATGAATATCTTTATTACAGTCAGTGTAAAATTCTCACACCTCGCATTTAAAGGTAGAGCTTACAAATAATTTATGGCACAGACTCAAGAAGGAGCGGTTCCACCTTGGAGGCAGGTAGTCTTTGAGATGGAGTGTGTTTTGGTATTAAAATACCATAATAATGAGCAAAATTCAGACAAAGGACAGCATTTTGTCAAGATTTGACAGACCATTGGCTCAGAGTACCAAAAGTGTTGCTTATCAGCTCTAGAGGACCATCTTGTTCCTGTAAATTGTCACAGAGCCTCCACTATACAAAACACACTCCATGGTACTTACAGGGAATTGCTGTGTTGTGGATTCCTCACATACCAGCAGCAACTGTATCCATCCTATAAGCCTTCTTGATTTTATACCTTTCCTTAACTGGTGAACAATGCTGATTTTTAATGTAAATTTTAATTTCCAGGCCACTTCAGTAATTATGTCACACCTACTATGGAACTTCCCAGAAGATAAGCAGGATTGCATTTCAATTAAAAAATGGATTTTTCTGTGTCAAAAATATGCACTGAAGATTAATTAAAAACCAAGATAGACTTTTCATTTATGGCCAAATCCTTCACATATCTTGCTTAATACACTAAATTTGTTCTTTGTCTTAGGTCATGTTTAAGGTTTTGTCTACTATCTAACCAAATAAAATACCTTTTAAGAACAGAACAAAATTATTAGTACGAGCTCCCTAGTTCTCAACATTTTGGAAGGTGAAATCTCAATTTCATATTTAGAAAACTTTCTATTCCTATTTTGAGATGTGTGTATTTTGTAAAAGTATTTTTGCTGCCTGCAATACTATTTTTAAAAATTCTTGGAACACCTATAACCTCTTTTATATCTTTCGTACCCCTATCACAATAAGTTCTTAGTAACAACCGTAAAAATACCAGGAACTAAGCAATGAGTTCTAATTTCTTGTTTTCATTTGTCAGCAATTAATAAAATATTATCCTTGCTGAACTTTTCCGTGCTTTATATAAGATAATATTTTGCCTTATTGGATCTTTAATGAAGAATATACCTTTGATGAAGGGTATACCTAAAGACTTTATTTTTTCTACTCCATCAAATAGCATATGTACTTTAGAAGATAACTTAATATTAAAGTCTATATTCATGGAGATGAATGTCTTGTATTAATAAGCCAATGTCAGATATTCCAGATGAGTATTTCCAGACTACAAAATAATTCTAAAAAATAAATATATATCTAATAAATTCTTGTATACATCAAAATACATGCTAAGATTACATTCTCAAGGAATTCCATGGAGACAGTAGGAAATGACCAATATCTATTCCACCAGATCTGCTTTTTTTTGCTTTGTCGTTTATAGACTCATACAGCTAAGCATATAGTTTAGCCCATTTCTCTCTATAGTACACACGTCAACTGATTCCCTCTCCCTTCTTCAACTCCGAGAAATAGTATATATAGTATACTATGTAGTATGTAGTATTTATACATACTGTATAATATATGATACATACTATACGTACCTTCTGGAAAGTATTTAGTGGCTTTTTCTTGATAGCAGTGTGGCTTCTTTAAACAGAAAGAGTTGCCAGAAGCTTCCTGTGTAGCTCATAGGGTTAGGGTCAGTCAATTTTAGGCTGGACCCTGCACTGGACCCAGGCCTGGCCAATTAGTAATGGAGGTAACACCTCTGTGAATAACATATTTGAGAAGGAGAAGTTGTTGCACAGTTGGAAAAACAGCAACAGCAACATGGAGGGAAAATGTGAAAAACATCTCCGCAGACATCAAAGTCAGTGGAGAAGGAGGGGGAGGAGGGTGCTTAGGCACTGAAAAGGCTTCCCTGTTATATATGGTGAGGACCATGGTGAAGCAGGTTCTCCCACTGCAGTCCATGGAGGACCATCAGGAAGCAGAGAATCACTCGCAGCCAATGGAGAAGCCCACACTGTAGCACATGGATGCTTGAAAGAGACTGTGACTCCCTAAGAAGTTCATCCTGGAGCAAGTTCCTGCCAGTACCTGGGAGTCCATGGGGGAGGTGCCCACGTCGGAGCAGGTTTGCTATCAGGACTTGTGATCCCATGAGGGACCCAGGCTGGAGCAGTCTGTCCCTGAAGGACTGTTCTCCTGGTGGATGACCCATGCTGGGGCAGCCTGTGAGGAACTGCCCCCGTGGGAGGCTCCATGCTGGAGCAGTTCATGAAGGACTGTCTCCCGTAGGGAGGGACCCCACAGTGTAGTAGTGGGAAGTGTGAGGAGGCCTCCTCCTGAGAAGAAGCAGTGGAGAATTCCATTTGTAATGAGCTGACCGCAACACCCATGCCCCATCCCCCGCACTGCTGGTGGAGGCAAGGAAAGGGAGTTCTAGGAAGAGGAGGGGTGGAGTGAGGTGTTTTTAAGATTGTTTTCTTTCTCATCTCCCTGCTTTTATTGTTTCGTTAATAAATCAAACATTTTTCTCCCTACGTTGAGTCTGTTTTGCCTGTGACGTTAATTGCTGAGCGATCTCTCTGTCCTTAACTCGCAAACCATTTGTTATGTTTCTCTCTCTCTCCTGTCCAGTTTAGGAGGGGGACTAGATTTACGACCAGGTGAACATCGGGCTAAACCACCACAGAGTAATGTGCTGTCGGTTTTCCATAGGAAATATGACATGAATTGCTTTCTTGCACATTCTAAAGGTGTCAGTGTGACATCCACATTGAGAAATAACATGCACAAATTATATATATGATGTTTCAGCATGAGAAAGAGACACCTGGAAGGCAAACAGATACTGTATTTGGTATTCTAACTCACTTGGTGGCTTTAAGAGTGAGAGATTAAAATGTGCTAAAATTTTTACCTATGGAATGAAAAGATTCTCAAGTGTATCATTAGCGAGAATTGTCTTGATTCCTTGTTATTAGTTGCATCTTGTGAGAAAACTTAGTCAATGTATATTATTCTAAAACCACAAACTACAATATGTATTGTTTATTCTGAGTTTAGGTGGCTATAAAAATATCTATGACTATTTATGTACTTCATGTACTTTTGCAGATGGATATTGCACTGAAGTCTTAAAATGACATTAAATACAAACTGATTGGAATGTAATCTCTTTATCTTCTATTCCATCTGAGATATTTGACCTTTTTTTTCCTAATTACTTGATGTTCACAAGTATTGAATAGAAACCTGAAAGTAATAATAGTGGTGCAATTAATATGAATGTAAGAAGGAATCATCCATTACATTTTAATCCATTATGTCAAAAAGCAGTCAATTCAATGTTGTATTGCAGGAGTCTACATTTTTTTCTGTTTTAGTGACCAATGACTGCACAGTTAATGAAAGTTTCAGAATCCAGACTGAATAATAGTCTTGCTATAAGTTAAATAAATTTACTCTGCTAGCAAACACAGAGATCTTTATCAATAAGCATGTGCACAGTGAAAAACATTTGCTTTCCAAACTGAATATGTCATCTAATATCTGGAAAAACCCCCAAACTAATTACAAGTTGAGTCACATAATCCTAGTTTTCTTAATTTAGAGTCAAGATAAATAACAAATGAACATAATTGGTAGCAGTGGTGGGATGGAAGGTGGAGTGGCTGTTTTATATTTGCTAGTATTCCATCTAAACTCCTTTTACTTTGAATGATGTGTAACCTTGTTGCTGGACCCTTATGGCTGTCTGTGTCTTTTCTCATTCTGTTTCCAAAATACAAAGTTTCTCTGTTTCTTTATTCAAAGTACTGGGAATACAAACCTCTCTGTTTTGTGTACTTTAATATTTATTATTAAATCATCTAAGGGACTCAGGAAAACATAATTGAAAGCAAATAAACTTCTACAGCCAAATTTCTAGAGGACTACAAATTAAAGGGCAGATCAGTCAAAATATTTGCAGCAAAGGCTGCCATCCAGAGAGAACTAAGCAGGCCAAAGGAATGAACCATCAAGATTACAAGTGGACATGAGGCAGCAGTGAGGCAATAAAGAAGTCCAAGAGCAACCCAGGATGCAGTAATAAGAACATGGACAGTAGAACAAGGGGAATTGTCATTCCTCTCTTCTCAGTACTTGTGAAACTACCTAGAGACTCCAGCATCCAATTTTGGAGGCCTCAAGAGTGAAAAGCTGTTGACATACCTGTGTGAATTCAGTGGAGGGATAAGAAGCTGATCAGGACTTATATAAGAAGAGTCTGATGGAGCTGAGATTGTTCAGACAGCAGCAAAGATAATTTTCTATGTATCTTAGCTGAGTAGAATCTTTTAAAGAAGACTTTGTCAAGGAGACAGAGAGATGCTCTCTACATTGGTGAGTCTTGAGAAGATGAGAAATAATACCAATGAATTGAAATGACAGGAACTGAGACAGTACAAGGTAAAACTTTTTCTCCATGAGTATGGTCAGATACTGGAACAGGTTACCAAAACACTTGTGCGCTCTCCGTCCTTGAAGGTTTTTGAGATTCATCCAGATCAAACCCTAAGCAGCTTGATCTGACGTCACAGATAACTGTTTTCAGAATCCTGAAGTCTCTTTCAAGTTGAATTTTCCCATGAACCTATGATTTTTTCCAGTATTTGGTTCAGAATACATTGAAGGAACAGAATCTCCTAGCACTATATTGGAAGGAAAAAGATTGAGAATGATTGTATGCTTTGTCTCAGTGAGATGGATAACATTGCAAAGTAAACTGCAGCAGTTCACCACTTCCCTGAGGACCTCGATTGTATGAGAGACATTTCTTCTTTCTGACTGTTAGAACTACAATAGAGAGCAATCTGAATCACAGATCTTGGATAAAATTCTAGCACACTGAAAAGTAACGGTAAACTCTCCATTGTCCTCAATGGTATTATTTATTACTTTCCATGTCTAAACTACTACAATTCAGGTAGAGTCCAACTGACAAACCTAGATATGAAAACAATTCTAACCTAATTTCCCCATAGTTTATGTATGTATAATATTAGAGTTCATTACAAATGACTTTATAAAAGGTTAAGAACATTGTGTTCTTAATGTAAGAACAACTTTGGAAAAGCTATTATTCAAATATAAGTTTGTTTGATGTGTAAACAGTTCACTTCCTTCACTCCTGTCTTTCCACAAAACTACAGAACTGTTCTCTCCTCTGTTCTCAGAAAAATGCCACACTTAACACACCGAGAATATCTTCTATTTTAAGTCTCATTCTTGAAATCAAGTTATTTGAGAATGTTTGTATAAGTTTTTAATCATTATATTTGTTGAAGGTAACTTAAAAGTGTGGATTTATAAATCCCCAAATCTCCCAGTATTTCTAATGTATTAAAAAAACAATAATGGCACAGCTGCCTCACTATGTCTTCACTACGGTCACAGGGGAGCCTTTATTCTAGGGCCTAAACATCTCCTCTTCCTCCTTCTCCACTGACCTTGGTGTCTGCAGCAATGTTTTCACATTCTCCCTTCCTGTTGCTGCCGCAGTTCAGCAACTGTGCAGCAATTTCTTCTCTGTCTCAAATATGTTATTGACAGAGGCATTATCTCAGTCACTAATTGTCTAGACCTGTGTCAGCTGCAGGGTCCATCTTAGAAATGACTGGCCCCAACCCTATCAGCTATAGGGGAAGTTTCTGGCAGATCTTTATTTAAAGAAGCCACTTCTGTAGCTCCTCCACTACCAAAACCTGGCACAGGTAAAACCACTACAACTTTTAACACAAAAAGATTCATGGAATAAATTATTTCTATAAGTTATAACATGTAATTTCAAAGAACATACTATAACAGAGACTATTCCCTATTCACCTAACACTTTCTATTACTTATGGTCCTTAGTCACTCGTTCACAGAAGAAATTAATGAGAGATTTGCAAGAAAAGCAGAAAGAACAGGTGGAAAAAGGGAAATCTTAAAAGCACCGGATCAAGCTACCCCAGCATGTGAGAAGATGAGCCTTCAGGGCAGAAGAACATCCTGGCTGAACAACAAACTTATGCTCCAGTTAATGAATAAAAAGAGAATTTATGAAATCTGGAAGAAGAATCAGGAAACACAGAGGGCTACAAGGAGGCTCTGAGGTTGTCACAGAATCACAGAATGGTAGAGGTTGGAAGGGACCTCTAAAATTCAACCTGTCTGCTAAAGCAGGCCCACCTATATCAGGTCACAGAGGAACATGTCCAGGCAGGTTTTGAAAACCTGCAGAGGAGACTCCACAACCTCCCTGGGCAGCCTGTGATAGAGTTCCATCATCTTTACAGTAAGCAAGTTTTCCTTAAGTTTCAGAAGAACTTTTTGTGTTCCACCTTTTGTCCATTACCCCTTGTTCTACCACTGGACACTAAAGAAAAAAAGTGTCTCCTCATCCTCTTGACATACATCTTTTAAATATTTTGTAAAAATTTTGTAAGTATTCATGAATTTCCCCTCTCAGTGTCCTCTTATCCAGGATGAACAGTCCCAGGTCCCACAGCTTTTCCTCATAACAAACGTGCTCGAGCCACCTGATCATTTTGGTGGCCCTGCACTGGACCCTCTCCAGAAGTTCTCTGTCTCTTTTGAGCTGGGAAGCCCAGAACTGGACACAGGACTCGAGACGAAGCCTCGGCAGGGCAGAGAAGATGAGAAGAACCTCCCTTGACCTGCTGGCCACATTCTTCTTGATGCATCCCAGCATGCCACTGGCCTTCTTGGCCATGAGGGTACATTGCTGGCTCATGGTTGTCAACCAAGACTCCCAGGTTTCTGCAGAGCTGCTCCCCAGCAGGTCAATCCCCAGCCTGTACTGGTGCAGGGGGTTGTTCCTCCCCAAAGAAGAGGAGGAAGGCTTCCCAAGGGCCAGGGATAGTAATTGTGAGGCAATTCTCAGCTGATTGTAGAAAGCTTCATCCTCTTTCTGACCAGGTGGCCTGTAACAAACTCCCACAACAGTATTACCTACATTACCCTGTCCCTTAATTCTCACCCATATATTTTTTTCCAATTTTGAAAATTGTATTTCCTCAACTTATATGTATCATATCTTGAAAATTCTGGATAAAGTAACAATAATATTTCTCAAATTCTTTGTTGAATGTTTCAGAAGAAAAACCAGAAATTCCTATTATCTCTTCTTATCATCCCTTTTTTTTAATTATTTTCCTCCAAATATTTGTATACCGTAAATGCCCTGTAATCCAAATACTCATCATTATAGAACACTAAAATCCTATTAAAACTTAAAGTTGAAGAATAACATAAAATAATAATAATAAAAAGATAAATACATCCCCTCACCCTCCCATCCACTTCCTTGAAACATAAGGACAAAAAGCATTTTGGTTGACTTTCTTAGTTCTTACCCTGAAAATCTGCAGGATGTTCTTCATCTCTTTTCATGAATCTTTTACCCAGCACTCTACCAAATAATTATGACTCCAGAGGACTGATATTATTTTAGGACTCAGTTCTTAAGAAAGTTTTTTTAAGGATTTATAGATCTTTAAACAGCAGTATGGTACAGATAAGATACCTGATTTATAAAGAAGAAAGAGACAAACTTAAACATATATTTTTGATATCTTGGAAAGCCCTTCAGAAATCAAATCTGAGAATAAGAAAAAAAAAATTAAAACATTCAACAACGTCTTTGGACTATCACTATGAACTATTATGTATATTTATGATCATGTTAAGAATTATAGAAAACATACACAAATTTTCTTGACTTAAAAAAAAAAAATATGTACTGTTTACATGTCCATAAGACTTAAATTGATAAATAAAAATATATGCACAAAAGTAAAGAAAAGCATATACAAAGTTATGATCTACCTTACATCTGCTTTTGCGGTCAAATATTTAGACATTTGGTTTAGCTAAGGCTGTGGGTGACCAACCTGTGGTCTGACTTTTGTATGTTTTTGGTGAAAAATGGAGTGAAGAGAGAAAAATGTGGTCTCAAAAACCCATCTCGCCTCCTGAAATGTGTCTCTTATGGCTTGATAAATGATGTAAAATTGTACTTTTATCCTGACGCATTACATATCCATCATGCATACATACATACACATAGAGATCAGTGTTTCATTTCTAACACTGAGTGAACTTCTATTTCACAGCTGGAGACTGACAGCATGTGCAGAAATAATATTCTTTCCATTTCTCTGTGTGGTATGCATTGGCTTTTATCTATAAAAATATATCTTCCATAGATGTCTTTAATATCATCATCTCTAGAAATATCTGATGAAAAGGCACACATATGCAAACATATGTGTGGGAGATCTCCTTTGATCCCCCAAATCAATGGTCTGGCATGGACCTTCTGGCCATTCCTACCGTCAACTCTCAGACTCTTCTGTCTAGTTTTCTCCAGCCCAGATTTTTCATCACTTCAGTATAGTGGTTTCTAAGCCTCTTAATTTGCTTGGCAACTTCCCCAGATTGATTTTTCCTCACATTTACCTATACAGTATGCATATATTCTGGTCTCTGGCACCACAGGCATGCAGGCCTCTGACTTGTGGTCTGACTCCTGTCACTGCCACTCAGACCTCCATACATGCACATGCAGACAAAAAAAAGATCTTCTCATCCAGGAAAACAGTAAACAATGGAAGACAGGCTTTGATGAAAGTTGCAGGCATGGCCAGACAAGCATTCTGATCAGTCACTTTTGTCTTGTTATCCATCTACTTCACCATGTATGTTCCTCCTCAAACCACTTCTTTTCCCCACCTTTGGTTCATCCTCTAAACATCCCACACTAAGTCTTGTGCAATCCCATGATGATCTTTTGTATCTCAAAAAATTTCAATATCACCAGCAGTGACCTTCCTCTGTTTGAAAGGCCATCTTGAGAGCAGCTCCCTGTGATTCACCTGTGGGTCTCCCTCCTGGCTCATGGGACTCATGGCTCTGACCATGTATCTTCAAGTGCATTTTTCTCGTGTATTACCAAATATTTTTCCAATATGTCACATCACATGTCATTTCTGTACTGGCTGTGTAGATTCATAAATCTCTGAAAGGTTAAACAGTCAGATTGAATCCAATATATTTTAGACAATTAATATATAAAAACCAATAAATATTATCTGCTGTAACTACAGAAGATAATGTCCTTTAAAATCACATCTAATGCCCACACAGAAGCTGCAGCAAACTTTAGTTATGAAAAAAAGGCCACTGATGTCAAAGAGCATTAAAGTAATTTATTTTTTTTTAAAAAAGAACATTTATCTGAGTTCTTTCATTAGTGCAAGAGTCTTGAAAATTAAAATTTCACAATATGTTGTAATTTTTTTTTTCCTAGTCATATTCAAGAAAACAAAAAACTCAATGCAGAAACCAGAACAATACTGACAACACATGGGTGCAACAGAGGTCACTATACCAAATACAGCTTTAGCTAAATGTAATAAAATCTGACAAGCTATGTTAAACCAGAAAATGATAAACTGGTGTTCCAAGTCTGGAATACTGACAGCATTCAGGAGAAACTTCCATAACTGGACTATGAGAATATACAGATAAGGTTCCATTGATGAGCAGTTGGGTCAATAGAAAGGATAAAGCAGCTCAGTAGTAGGGTTTTCTATTCATTTTTTTTTTGCATTAGGAGCTAGTAAATTTAGTAATTAATGTGTTCTACAGAAAACCATAGAGAGAATAAGGCAAGTTCAGGAACTGTTTCAGAATTTTAGCTTAATCTAGACTATCTACAGCAAGACAAATCCACAACACATTGTTGGAATACAGACTTCTAGCATAAAACCACACAAAATAAGAAACTATTTTGAGTATAAAAAGTAGTCTCCAATTTGGAGATCTAAGTGCCTAGGAGAAAGAAATAAATTTCAGTATTTTTTCCATTTGAAATCTTTGGTGCCACACACAAAAATTCTGGAACTTCAGAGAATCTACTAGATGGATGTGTCAAAAAATCAAGTTGCTGAAGAAACTTGCCTCCTTACTGCTTTTGAGAAGCAGCCCACTTTCCTCATGTTTCTTGTGGTCATGGCTGGGTATCTGTATCGATCTCTATCACTTTTTTTCTCCTTTAGCATTAACTCTCCTTTTTGTCCATTATTTTAGTCACATACCTATAATCAAAGCATTCCACAATATATCAATTTGCATATTAGGTGGGATTATGAACCTGAAAACTTTTATATGAGTTCATATTTGGGCAGGTTTTTTCCGTTTTACATCTCACGCAAAAAAAATCCATCAAAAAAACATCTTTTAAAAATTCCTGTTCATTCATTTAAAAGCACTAACTGTTGGCAGTACCTTTTTGTTAATTGATTTTGTTGTTCAACTTTCAGCACAACAATAAAGCATTTAATTGGCAGGATAGAAGTCTATCAGCATAATTACTGGTGTCAATTAAAAATATCAAGCTACTCTGAGAAATGAACACAGCTATAGAAAAACAGTTTTTATACGGTTAACAAAATGTAATTATTACAGTAATTTGCTTTACAAAAAAGTCCCTTTTCATTTAGAGCTCCAACACAGTTATAGGATAGCATGTAAAGAGAAAAAATGGTAATATAGTTTTGGAAGGTTGGAGAAAAATAAATTTAGTGGCCTTCTATAATGGAGTTAGAGCACTGACAGATAAGAGAAGAGCAATTGTCATCATTTACCTGGAATCGTGAAAATCATTTGATGCTATCCTGCACAACATCCTTGTCTCTAATATGGAGAGACATAGATTTGACAGGTGGACCACTTGGTGGATATGGAATTGGTTGGATGATTGCACTCCGATAGGTGGCTCAAAGTCTGGGTGGGGACCAATGACAAGAGGTATTCCTCAGGAATAGATGTTAGGACCAGTGCAGTTCAAAATCTTTGTCAGTGACATAGTGATATTGAGTGTACTCTTAGCAGATTTGCTGGTGATACCAAACTGTGTGAGGAGAGGAAGCAATGGAAGGAATGAATGCCATCCAGAAGGATCGTGAGAGGCTTGTGGGACGGGCCCTGTAAACTTCATGAAGTTTAACAAGGCCAAGTGCAAGGTCTTACACATGGATCCAGGCAACTCAAGCACAAATACAGGCTGAGTGAGGAGTGGTTTGGGGAGCAGCAATGTATGCGTGCACCCAGAAAATCAATTATATTCTGGGCTGCAGCAAAAGAAAAGTGCCCAGCAGGTCAAAGAAGATGATTCTCCCCCTCTACTGTGGTCTCAAGAACAGATCCAGAGTAGTGATCCCCTCTGAAGTCCCTGACATAAGAAGGACATAGCCTTTTTGGAGCCAGTCCAAAGAGGAGGGTCACAAAGACAATCAAAGGGCTGGAGCATCTCTCCTATGAGGAAAAACTGAGAGAGCTGAGATTGTTCAGCTTGAAGTAAAGATGGTTCTGGGGAGATCTTAGAGAAGCTCTCCAGTACCTAAAGGAGCTAACAAGAAATCTGGAGAGGGACTTTTTACAAGGGCATTTAGTGATAGGAGAGGAGATAATGGCTTTAAACTGAAAAATAGTGGATTTACTTTAGAAGTAAGGAAGAAATTCTTCACTGTGAGGCACCAAAACAGGTTGTCCAGAGAGACTGTGACTGCCCTGTCCCTGGAAGTGTTCAACCCCAGGCTGGATGGAGTTCTGAGCGACATCTTCTAGTGGAAGGTGTCCCTGCTCATGGCAGGAGGTTTGCAACTAGATGATCTTTAAGGTCTCTCTTCCAAACCAAACCATCCTCAAATTTTTCTATAAAAAAAGCTATGTGTTAAGTGAAATATTTCTATTCCTTCACAATCAGATGTATTTTTTATTTACAATACCAGATAAAAGTAACTTTTTTTAAAAAAAGTTTTCTTGTTTGCTAATTAATGAATTGTAATATTTTTGCTAGCTTTTATTATCTGCACTATCTTTTTGCAGCAAGATACTATGTAGTTTTTATTTCAGCCAACCTACCAACAATGTCTGTGGCAAAGAATTATAAAAGTTTACCTGTGACCTTACTTTATAGAGAAACGCCATAAGTGGTCAAATGAGAGCTGCTGAGGAGGGAACAACTTAAAAGGTACACTGAGATAGATATTTCCTACAGCAGCATGCACTTCAGAATCTCTTTTGTAGAGCACTACACAGTAAGAAAATTTTTCTTTTGCCATTGATCAGAATGCCACATGCAGCATTTCAAATGCAGTGGACCTCAGTAGTTCAGGAAACTTCAAGCCACTATTAAGTGGTTGAATCCAGTCCAAGACCAGGTCTCTTCACTATTGACCTCAGTCATTGAACTATGCAAAGCTGAAGTGTTTCAGCTGTCCGGTGGGAACTTTCATGAGTTCTTTTCTATCTCAAAGAAAAAAATGTAAAATACAATTGACTTCAAAAGCAAATTGCAAAATAACTCAGCAAACAATTTTAGAACATAAATATGATATACAGTTCAAAGGGTAGTATTATGTCTTCTTCTGTTTGTTTTGTTGCTAGGAGACCTACAAAAAATACAGATTTTCTTGATTGAAGTTCTGCTTTTTTCTATAAAACAACAAATGTAGCACAGCACTAATATGTCATAAAAACTGAAATGTGACATAAAATGTATGTAACACACAGTCTATAAAAACAACAGCATATATTAGTTTATACCTTAAAAACTATTTGCTTAGCAAAACTCTCTGAGAGTAACTATTTTTTAATGTTTTGAATGATTGAAGTGTATAACAATAAAAGACAACATGTCACAATTTTGTCAGTACAGCTGTTTTATTTCCTCCATTTGCATAACTACTAGGTCTGTAAAGAAAGAAAGACCCTAGTAGAGAAATCTAGTAGTGGAACAGCTAATTGTTTCTAACAGAAAGTTGCTTATAGGCCTAAATAATTTCAGAAATTGACGCAGTTGTTTAGCACTGTAATGTTATGCTTTCTTACAAAATGTAAAGGTGTACCATGAAAGCAGATGTGCCATGAAGGGAAAAGCAAAATACCCCCCCCCACAAAACAATCAAATAACAAAAGTCAAGGAAAAAAAAATAGATTTGAGTTCTGCTCTTAGATGTAAACTTGCTCACTGGGATATGAATTGCAAATTATACTCTGCTTAACCTTGAAGCACAGTTTATCATATGCATTTACTGTACTAAAAAGATATTACCATTATTCTATGTATTAATAGTCTACAAAAATACAGGAGAACATGACTACATTAAATGGCTATGAATAACTTTGATAGAGTTTCCACATACCTCAGTACATGTGGCTTGGGCTAAATTGGTACAATCGGTAATCTTGCAAGTATTTTTACATAGCTTTTATTTAATTCTTGTGTCTTGTCCTGTTAGAGGATGTTTTTCTCTTTTTTTCTTTAACCTGTCATGCCTATGATTTCGCAGTGACTCTCTTTTATTAAAAAATAAAAAATCTACACTTTAATGTTTTGTTTGTTTGTGGATTTTTTTGGTTTTTTTTTTTTATTTGTGGGGTAAAGGGTGTTATACAGGATTCCTAGGATGTCTACAGAAAATCTCTTAGATTGTTTTCATCGCTACTCATTTAACACCTGGGAATTGATTGTTGTCTTTTGCTGAATCGCAGAATCACAAAATCACAGAATCACAGAATCACAGAATGGCAGAGGTTGAAAGGGACCTCTAGAGATCATCTAGTCCAACCCACCTGCTGAAGCAGGTCTACCTAGATCAGATCGCATAGGAACGTGTCCAGGCAGGTCTTGAAGACCTCCAAGGAAGGCGACTCCACAACCATTGTGGGCAGCCTTTGCCAGGGCTCCCTCATCCTCATAGTAAAATAGTTTTTTCTTGTATTTAAATTGAACTTTTTGTGTTTCAGCTTCATACCATTAGTCTTTGTCCTGTTGCTAGATACCATAGAAAAAGGGCTGACCCAACCTCCTGACACTTACCATTTAGATATTTGTAAATATTAATGAGATCTCTTCTTCTCTAGACTAAACAACCCTAGTTGTTTCATTGTATGAAAGATATTCCAGTCCCCTGATCATCTTGGTGGCCCTATGCTGGACAGAAGTTCTCTGTCCCTCTTGAGCTGAGGAGCCCAGAATTGGACATAGTACTCTAGATGAGGCCTCACCAGGGCAGAGTACAGCGGGAGCAGAAGGTCCCTTGACCTGCTGGCCACACTTTTCTTGATGCATCCCAGGATGCCATTGGCCTTCTTGGCCACAAGGGAACATTGCTGGCTCATGGTTAGGTTATTATCAATCAGCAGTCCCAGATCTCTCTCTGCAGTGTTGCTCTCCAGCAGGTCAATCCCCAGCTTGTAATGGTGCATGGGGTTGTTTCTCCACAGGTGCAGGACTCTGCAATGGTCCTTGTTGAACCTCATGAGATTCCTTTCTGCCCAATTCTGAAACCAGTTGAGATCCCATTGAATAGTAGTACAGTCTTCTGGGGAATCAGCCAGTCCTCTCAGTTTGGTGAAGATGTTGAACAAGATTGGCCCCAGAACTGATCCCTGTGGCACTCCACTGGCCACAGGCCTCCAACTCAATTCTGTGCCATTGATCACCACTCTCTGGGCTCTGTCATTCAGCCAGCTTTCAATCCACCTCACTGTCTGCTCATCCCACCCGCACTGCCTGAGCTTTCTGAGGATGTTATGGGAGATAATGTCAAAAGCCTTGTTGGAGTCAAGGTAGATGACATCCACTGCTCTCCCCTCATCTAGCCAGCAGATTATGCCTTCAGAGAAGGCTATCAGGTTGGTCAAACAGGATTTCCCCTTGATGAATCCATGTTTACTCCCCCGATAATCATCTTTTGCTTCATATATTTAGTGATGACATTCAGGATGAGTCGTTCTATGAACTTTCCAGGGATGGAGGTGAAGCTGACTGGCCTGTAGTTTCCCAGGTCATCCTTCCTGCCCCTTTTGAAGGCTGGAGTGACATTGGCCTTTCTCCAGTTTTCAGGCACCTTGCCTGTCTTCCACGGTTGTCATCTCATGGTCGCTGCAGCTGAGGTTGCCTCCAACCTTCACATCCCCAGTCAGACCCTCCATATTTGTCAACATAAGGTACAGCAGCACAACCCTCCTCATTGGTTCCTCAGTCACCTGTGAGAGGAAGTTGTCATCGACATTCTGTAGGAACCTCCTGGACTGTGTGCACTCGGCTATGTGGCTTTGCCAGCAAATATCAGGGAGGTTGAAGCTCCCCATGAGGACCAAAAATTTTCAAAGCTTTCTGCAATTTATCAGATCTATTGATCATGTGTCTGGATCTGAGACTACTGCAAAACAAATTAAATTTGATTCCTGACTTCTAGAGCTTTAAATTATATGTTTATATATAGCCTCTCACTTGAGGAAAAGATTTTGAAAATAACTTTAGTGACATTAGTGAAGTTTATGAAATTTGGTTTTAGAGATGTATCATAATAATATAAGATGTATTTTAAACCACTATAGGTTTAAGCAACTTATTTGAGGTATAATGTAGACCCCATATTTCAGTATAGGTTAATTAGTTATGTCTGAAACAATAAGAAAAAAAATCTACTCAAAGGAAAATTACCTGCCTAGGGAGCTGAACTCAAGAAACCAAGCTGTTTTTAAGTCGATATATACAGAATTTCTCAATGCAAGCTTAAAGGAGAAACTGGCAAAACAGCAATAAATGTTGATATTGCAGAGCCAGAACTCTTACGACAGGTTGCAATTCTGGTAGTTTAATGATATTGTTTTAACACATGCTTTCCAATTTTCTGTTCATATTTTACACTATTTCATCATTTGCAGTTGCAATTGATAAATGTTTAAGCAGTTGTAACTCATCATTCAGTTTCCATGTATCAGCTTTCTTCTTAGCAACCTATGTGGTGACATGCTTTGAAATCGTTAGTAAAAGTGTTGATAATAGATCAATGTTTTGGCAATGGTTGAGCAGTGCTTTCACATGTCAATGCTTTTTTTTTCCTCTGCTTTACTCCTCCAAACTCCACTCATCTCCAGTAAGTAAGCTCGGGCTGAGCAAGAACTGAGAGGAGAAAGAGCCAAGACAGCTCATCTGAACTGAGCAGAGGAATATTCCATATGTCATGCTCAGTGGTAGAAGCTTGAAGAAGCAAGGAGTAAATCAGAACATTCACACTGTAAATAAATCAAAATGCCTCAAACTGTCCCAACCTGGACTACAATGCAAGAATGCAGGACTGATGATGAAAATTTGCTGTAGCTGGAAGCCAGCAGAAAAGGTTGACTGTTCCACACATAAAGATGAACTGAGTAACAGAGTCACAGCAAGGCAGGACAATGAGGTATCTTCATCTGCAAGGATCCAGGATGAGGGGCTGGAAGGCCAGGGTCAAGACCAGGTCTGCCAACAGTGTTCATAAACTTTTGGTTCTGACCAAAGACAGTGAAGCCTACCATTACCTGTATTTTCTTGTAATTGTGGATTTTCAGTTGTTTCTTTTTCCAATTATTTTAATTTAATGTCATTTTAATAAATCATCATAATAACTACATTTAGCAATTCTAAGGCTATACACTTCTAAATTCTTAAAATTATTATTCAGACATAAAAGCGTTCCCAACTTTTTATGACAGTGCAGAAATATTTGGATGAATCATTTCTTGTTTAACTATGCACATGTGGTGGGCTGATCCTGTCTGAACATTTAGCTGGAGTTTATGCACTAAAAGCAGGTTAAGATCACTATGGTATTGAGAGTGCTCAGATGAAATACATCCAAATCTTAAAATTATGGATTACAGAGGCACAACTAGAATAAAAATTATGTTTTCTCTTTGTAGAAAATTGTAATTTGTTATTTCTGTGGTTCTGAATAAGTCCAAGATCTTCTAAAATAAAATTAATGTTGAGATGATGGTACTTTGATTTTTATTTGATCTTTCAAAATTAAACTTCTTGGTGACATATTTGTTAGTGAAAGGATTTTAAAAAGGGATGCAAGTAAAAAGTAAATCAAACAATATCATGTAGGAGTTCTAGAATATCTGTGTTGAGACAGTATCTTTACTTTCTACAGTAAGCATTAACTACAAATAAGGTTTTTTTGGTTCATTTAAGAATTTATGTTTCATTTGCATATTTATAAAAGTCCTAAAAACATTTAAGAATATATTAAGCTGTTACCTGCAACACTGAAAAGCAGCAATTCATGAGACTGAGAGTCTCTTAACCTTCACTTTGCAAATATGAAGCTACAATAAAATCTAAAATGGAATCTTCCCTGAGTCCATAGGCCATAGGACTATCCTCACTGCAAATGAGATTCAGAATATCATGCTCCACTTGTTGCTGCAGGAAATCCCTATCTTTAGAAATTCAAGACTTTAAGACATTCATTTTAAAGAAGTTTGAAGAATAAAATTTATTTGACAAATGAACAAATATTTTCCTCTTTTTTCATATGAAATTTTGTAATAACTGTTTTGTTTGTTGTTTTTTTTTTTTACTGAAAACTTCTTTCAAATCCTTACTATTAATCAATAAATATTTTTAGCAGAATCAACTCTGCAAGGAGTGTAATCAGTCTTGAAAACTATCATTTACTGTGCCATTGTATAATAACAACAAACAGATACTACCATGCTGCAATTCAAAACAATATTGAAATGATACCGTCTTTTAATTTTTGAGGGATTCTAGCAAACATTTATTAATCTAGTATGGCACATCTATGTAGCACTAAAATGTAATCTTATTAAACTTTTGTGAACTGCTGTAGAGTACTGTATAAAATCCTGAAGCTCTCATGATCTGTTATTCTCCTAAGAATACCAGCTGGTAAGAAATTATGAACTTGATGACTGAGAATAGAAAAATACTACAAAATGAAGCCCCTGTGTAAAGATTTCTAGAACAGTGGGACTTCGTTTCAATGCATCATATCTAAGAGATCCCTACTAATATTTATTGGTCATTTGTATTTTAAGATGGTCCTCATGCAATTTAGTATAGCCCCTAATACTTTAAATGCAGTTGTTGCTATAATTTGTTCTCCATCTTCTTGCATAACACTCATCTCAGTGTATTACAGTTGCTATTAAAAAAAAATTAATCTACTATTGCATGTCTGTAAAATCTGATATATATACTAGATTGTTTTCCCAAAGGAGCAAAATGCTTCTGAAATGACAGCTTGGCCCCTTTCTATTCTTAAAGAGAAAGATTTTCATTAGTTAAAAACAAAAAAAAATCAAATAAAGGCTGGCACACGATTCTGGATGTAATTTTTTGTCATACAGAGTCTAAAAACTGCAACAATTTGAATGAGTCCTTTACAGTTTACCCACCTGTATTACCGATACGGGAGGCAAAATTTGAACCACTGAAAAATCATTGAAACAGGATGAGTTCAGAGTCCTGCATCTGGGGAGGAACAATTCCATGCACTAGCACAGGCTCAGGGTCGATCTGCGGGAGAGCAGCTCTGCAGAGAGAAACCTGGGAGTCCTGGTTGATAATAAACTAACTATGAGTCAGCAATGTGCCCTCGTGGCCAAGAAGGCCAATGGCATCCTGGGATGCATCAAGAAGAGTGTAGCCAGCAGGGCAAGAGAAATTCTTCTCCCCCTCTCCTCTGCCCTGGTGAGGCCTCATCTGGAGTCCTATGTCAAGTTCTGGGCTCCTCAGCTCAAGAGGGACAGAGAACTTCCGGAGAACTTCTGTCCAACACAGGGCCACCAAGATGATCAGGGGACTAGAACATCTTTTATACAAGGAAAGGTTGCGGGAACTAAGGCTGTTTAAGTCTGGAGAAGACTGATGGTGGATCTTATTAATATTTACAAATATCTAAATGATGGGTGTCAGGAGGCTGGGGAAGCTCTTTTTTTTCTATGGTATCTAGTAACAGGAAAAGGAGTAATGAGATGAAGCTGGAACACAAAAAGTTCCATTTAAATACAAAAAACCACTATTTAGTGTGAGGATGATGGAGTCCTGACACAGGGCAGCCCAGGGAGGGTGTGAAGTCTCCTTTCTTGGAGGTCTTCAAGACCTGCCTGGATGCGTTCCCGTGTGACCTGATCTAGGTGGACCTGCTT
>WBNH01008565.1:46477-122354 GCA_013401255.1 Urocolius indicus
AAAAAGATGGAGGAAAAGCAACCTCCTCTTCCGGCTTCTTCTTAAAAAGTGATCGTGGAGATGTCTAATTGGCTCAGCCCCAGACGTGGGTCTGGCTCAGAGCTGGGGAGAGTTGCAAACAACTTCTTACAGGTGCCATCTTTACAGCCCCTTCCCCCTTACCAGAAAAGGCTGTCACGTCAAACCATGACAAGTGTTTATTCATAATATTTTGCATGTTTTGCAACAGATTTCGAAATCAGAAGAGAATAGCAACAGAAAGTGAGAGATTAATTCAATACCAAGAATTATGTCTATGAACAAACTTTGGTAATAAAATTTAATTTATATATTTTGAGGTAGTGATATTCCAATAATGATTCAACATTACATTTATAAAAGAGATGTCACCTTGTTATTTCTTATTGATTTTTAAAATATAGTAACATTTCCTAACACTGCATAAAAATATTCCATACATTTTAAGCTATATAATGACATTATGATGATATCTTGCAGAAAAAAAAGATATACTTATTGGAAGTATTATGACCTCATACAGGCAGAAGATAATAATTATAAATAAGCTTTCTTCCTACTGATGAAACATATCTACTAAATTCTTCAAGGAGAAAAGAAACATTCCATGGTTAAAGGTGTTAGATAATGAAAAAATAGATTTACACATCATTTTTCTGTCATGTTAATGATATATATTCAAATTTACTTTACTATTAATAGAAATTAAAAATATTTCTTCTGATACCAAATATTAGTTTACAGATTAAATGTTCAATGTTTCTGCCGATTCAGGTGAAACACATAGGTCTCACTGACCTCTTAAGTCACAGGAAGTCCATTACAATGTCATTTTCATTGTTATTATTTACTGTTCTCTGTGTTCCATATGTAGCGGTTTTGGCCTGGGCCAGGTTTTTTTGGTAGCAGAGGGGCTAAAGGGGTGGCTTCTTGAAACAAAGAGAGTTGCCAGAAGCTGACACCAATGTCAGTGGAGAAGGAAGGGCAGGAGGGTGCTTAGGCACTGAAAAGTGGGCTCCCCTGTGATATGTGGTGAGGACCATGGTGAAGCAGGTTGTCCCCCTGCAGTCCATGGAGGCTACTGGGAAGCAGACATCTACTCACAGCCCGTGGGGGAGGTGTTCACGTCAGAGCAGGTGGATGCCTGAGGGAGGCCATGACTCCGTAAGAAGTTCATCCTGGAGCAAGTTCCTGGCAAGACCTGGGAGTCCATGGGGGAGGTGCCCACGCTGGAGCAGGTTTGCTGTCAGGACTTGTGATCCCGTGAGGGGACCCAGGCTGGAGCAGTCTGTCCCTGAAGGACTGTTCTCCTGGTGGATGACCCATGCTGGGGTAGCCTGTGAGGAGCTGCCCCCGTGGGAAGGACGCACGCTGGAGAAGTTCATGAAGGACTGTGTCCCGTGGGGAGGGACCCCACAGTGTAACAGTGGGAAGTGTGAGGAGGCCTCCTCCTGAGAAGCACCAGCAGCAAAGTCCATCTGTAATGAACTGATCGCAATGCCCCATTTGCCATCCCCTGCACCGCTGGGGGAGAAGGAAAGGGAGTCTCGGGAAGTGGATGGGTGGGGGGAGGTGTTTTAAGATGGTTTTCTTTCTCATCTCCCTGGTTTTATTGTTTCTTTAATAAATGAGACATTTTTCTCCCTAAGTTGAGTCTGTTTCGCCCATGACGCTAATTGCCAAATGATCTCTCCATCTTTATCTCAACTCACAGGCTGTTTGTTATATTTCTCCCTCTCTCCTGTCCAGTTTAGGAGGCGGAGTGATATTATGACTGGGTGGTAACATCGGGTTAAACCACCACACCATGAAAAACCATTTCATCCATGCAAAATCACGATTGAGTACACTGAAAATGCATTTTATTTAACTTTAAATTCTGAAGTGTGAGCAATAGTAGTAACAGAGAGATGTCTGCTGCTGAATGCAATATCTGAAGTCCTGTCTTCCAGTGAACCAATTTTATGAATGAAAAACCAGAAGAAAACAAGCCTTGTATGATTCTCCTGCCTTCTCCCTCTTTCTTCCAAGTACTTTGTAGTGTTGTCAATAATCAATGGAAATGTCAAAGGTATATGAAAGTCCATTAATTATTGTCTTTTTTCTCCCTTAAATTTCCAGTGATTTCACAATTACCTGTGTTTGTTTCCACTAAAGGTAACCTTTATCACTTTAATCGGTATTTAGTGAAGCATGAAAACTCCAGGCGTCCATTCATTGTCTCATTTATTCTTCTAATTCAAGATTACTAAATGGACCTTTTGCTTTCATTAAAAAAGGCCTCTTTGAATAAGCTTTAGAATAAAATTCTAACCATTGAATATGAAACATTTCTAGATTAAGAATTAATTTATTTAGACCACCATGGAAAAAGATCCTGTAGATCTGATCTACATTAGTAAAATTTCAACATTTATCTCCTTTAAAGTAAATGAGGAATTGACTAGACAGATTGTCTTTATTACCATATCTCTAGAACTGCTAATTATTTATTATATGTATGATGTAGTGCTTGGTCTAATATGTTCTTCATTATGATTATTCCCTACTGACACCTAAACAAAGACATCTTCAGCACTCTTATTTCTTTCTAACTTTGCATAGCAGATTTCATTCATTTCTTTTCACTTCTGCCACAATATGATTTGATCAGTATAATGAAAAGCAATTTTGTGAATGTTTATCTTTTAGTCAGGAAAAGAATAGTACTTTCTAAAGTATTTATATCATGCTAATATTTTAAGACTCAGTAAATTAGGGTTTAGGATGATGGCAGATTAATATTTGTACCTGTGGTGGCTTAGGCCAATATCCACTCAGTCATAATATTACTCCCCCTCCTATGCTGGACAGGAGAGAGAGAGAGAAATATAACAAACTGCTTGTGAGTTAAGGACGGAGAGATCAAACTCAGCAATTAGTGTCACGGGCAAAACAGACTCAACTTAGGGAGAAAAAGGTTTGATTTATTAAAGAAACAATAAAAGTAGGGAGATGAGAAATAAAACCATCTTAAAACACCTCCCCCCACCCCTCCACTTCCCGAGACTCCCTTTCCTTCCCCATCAGTTGTGCAGGGGATGGGGGATGGGGGTTGCAGTCAGTTCATTACAGATGGACTTTGCCGCTGATGCTTCTCAGGGGGAGGCCTCCTCACACTTCCCACTGCTACACTGTGGGGTCCCTCCCCACGGGACACAGTCCCTCATGAACTTCTGCAAAGTGGATCCTTCCCATGGGCCTCAGATCCTCACGAACTGCTTGGGCATGGACCCTCCCACGGGGCAGCTCCACACACACTGCCCAGCGTGGGTCATCCACCGGGAGAGACAGTCCTTCAGGGACAGACTGCTCCAGCCTGGGTCCCCTCACGGGATCATAAGTCCTGATAGCAAACCTGCTCCAGCATGGGCACCTCCCCCACGGACTCCCAGGTCTTGCCAGGAGCTTGCTCCAGGATGAACTTCTTACGGAGCCACGGCCTCCCTCAGGCATCCACCCGCTCCGGCATGAGCACCTCCCCCACGGGCTGCGAGTGGATTTCTGCTTCCCGGTAGCCTCCATGGACTGCAGGGGGACAACCTGCTTCACCATGGTCCTCACCACATATCGCAAAGGAGCCTTCTTTCCAGTGCCTAGGCACCCTCCTCCCCCTCCTTCTCCACTGACCTTGGTGTCTGCGGAGATGTTTTCACATTCTCTCTCCCTGTTGCTGCTGCAGTTCTGCCAATTTGCAACAACTTCTGCTCAAATATGTTATTCACAGAGGCGTTACCTCCATCACTAATTGGCGAGGCCTGGGTAAGGTGCAGAGTCCAACTTAAAACTTACTGGCCCAAACCCTGTCAGCTACAGAGGAAGCTTCTGGCAACTCTTTTTGTTTAAAGAAGCCACTCCTTTAGTCCCTCTGCTACTGAAAAATTTGGCCCAGGCCAAAACCACTACAGTACCTGAATAAATTCCTAAAGGTAATTCTATTTTGAAGTAGACTTGCTTTCCAGAGAGCTTTCACTTGAGTCCAGCTTCCTTATCACCACACAAAATTAGGGTTACGTAATCAGAGCATCTATAGCAACTGTAAGACAGAAATTTATGAGGATCTGTAAGAATCATGATTTTGTTGAATAGTGTAATTATAACCTTTGACTATATCATTGATTGTAAATCAGTACGGTATGTTCTAATTCAAGACCTTCATTTGAGACTTCATTACTTCAAAAAATTTTTATGAACTATTGGAGAAATTTGGTAGAAAGATTTCAAAAGGAGTAATCCCATGCATGGAGACATTCTGGTTGGTGACTGCCTGGAAAGTAACTTTACTCAGAAGGACTCCATAGAGGTCATAAGAGGAAAGCTCTTACACAATGTATACACATAGGAGGCTAAACTGATTTTTCTGCTATCACAGCACGTGATCTGGATAGCTCCTCTGTCTGTATAGTACAGAACAGTCAATTCACAGTTTATTCTTTACTAATGATGTACATCTTAGAGTGTAAATGAGAGTCAAGAGCTGAATCCAAGTAAGCAAAGGATGCAAAACCCTAATATTTTCTGCTGCTTGGAAAAACTGCAAGCAAATTCGCTTAACTAACTCCTTCAAGTCATGAAAAGAAACTATTCCACTAGGACACAAGCTACTTCCAGAGTCTTGTAAAATATAATTTAAAAACCTACAAAGGAGGATGTTCTGGAATATATTCCTCTAATTCATACTTCTAATTGTGGCCAAATTTCTAATGAAATTTCTTTAAAAAGATAAATTCCTGTATACATAGATGAAACATCTGTTAAAATGAGGCTATACTTGGCTTTGGAGAATAGTTGTTTTCAATATATTTTTACTTATATTTCTTACTTATACAAATAAAAACTGCTTCATTTTGCAGCACAAATATATTAATGTCTCATTTGCCTCAGGATTCTTTGCAGTAGTAATAGTAATAGTACTTTATAATTTCCATATTCAATAACACTGGCAAATGAGCTGTTAAGCTGATTCATTCTTATCCTAGCAAAACAACTCAGTGAATGGTTTTGAATCTTTTGGTATTGCTGCAGGAAGATTTTTAATCCAGCATTTTCCCCCTATCTCTCATCCCCTGTTATTTTGTGTCATAATGCATCATTATAAACTGATGTTTCCTTCTGTACAAGTCAGCAAAAAGAGATTGTATAGTCCACATCGGTCTCCTTCCTTTGCATTAACTCCGTTTTGATTTGTTATTTTCCAATGTTTCAAGCACTGCCAACTTGAGGGATTTTATCTTTATAGAAAAAGAAAATAATTGAGAGGAGGGCTATTCAATTTTATCACTACTTCAACATAAGTGAAAAAATGAATTAATATGGGAATATTTATCAAGAATGTTTTATGCAAGGTACTATGAAATAGCATGTCCTTTGTTTGCAATAAAGGGTTTTCATGAGTCTGTTCAGTTTTTCATATTATTAATAGAAGAGATCAAGAGCAGTGTTTCTCAGTTTCTTGTAAAATAAACATTGGAATCTACTTATACAGAATGTTAGCTGACTAAAAGATATTTAGTAAAGAAACCTTGAGATAAATAGTACACACATATGAAATATTTTGTTGTAATTGTATTAATAAGTCTGTCTGTGATAGACTTAAATTTCTTCACAGTAACTTGCATGGGCCTATTTTTTAGATTTGTGCTGAAAATAGTGTTGATAACACAATGACACTTTAGTTATTGCTGAGCAATGCTCAAAGAGTCAAGGCCTTTTCTGCTTCTCACATCACTCCGTCAGGCAGTAGGCTGAGCACACATGTACAATTTGAGTGGGGACATAGCTGAGACACCTGACTCCAAGTGATGGATTTCCATAGCATGCAACAGCAATAAAAACTGGGAAAAGAAGGAGAAAGGTAGTTACATTCAGAGATACAGAATTTGTCATGCTTTAGAGACGTATTCAATTGAATACTCCCTACAAGAACATTTTCAGTGTAATTAAACTACAAACTTGTAATTTATTTTTATTGCAGAGTCCATTGTTAATGTGAAATGTAGGGATTTCTCTGAATTCTAACCAATAAGAAGGAGGGGCTTTTATGTTTTGCTCATTTATAGTTTTGACCTTCAATTCTAACTGGATGAGTTACACTGGGTTGGGACTTTTTTTGAACAAAATATGAAGACTTTTCCTTCAACATTGTGTTAATACTTACATTATATTCATACAAAATATTTTCTTGAAGAGCAATACTCATATGAATTCATAGTTAGCTGTAAGCTATTCAGAACCGTTTTTTCTTTTCCAGTTTGTGTTATGCATTCTTTCCTCCTAATAGGATCAAAAAAAATCCTTCTCCCTAGAATTCATATCTG
Source organism: Urocolius indicus (assembly GCA_013401255.1). Lineage (NCBI taxonomy): Eukaryota > Metazoa > Chordata > Aves > Coliiformes > Coliidae > Urocolius > Urocolius indicus. The sequence goes on from WBNH01008565.1 coordinate 52,852, forward strand.
AGACAGTCATTGTTGATAATTCAGAAAACTTTTTACTTTCTTCGCTGTAGGTATCAAAGTTATCATTTTCCTATAGTCAGACTTGAGCAAAATGCTTCAATACTCATCATTCTGTAATGAGTAAGGAGAAAACTAAAAAGTGCCTGTTTTCTTTTTTACATCTCTAGTACACGTCAGTCTAATTTTAGTCAAATTATTTTCTCTTATGAAACAGATTTGCAGTTAAAGGTTCAATAGAGGCTTTCTCCTTTGACCTTTTCTTCCTCCTCTAAGTATATTGACTATTTTTCCCTATTTCTCAGAGTTTTAAGTTGTGGTTGTGAGGCTGCAATAAATTATTTAAGTAAGAACGAAACAAAGTCAGGTTGCAATCTCAAGGTTACAGTCTTTTAAAGAGAACTGAAGAATGGGAGTGGGAACATGGGGCAGGGGTAAGGAATCTAACCGTGCTGAACTAACCAAATAAGTCATTAGTAGTGCTTTGAAGGAGAGAATGAGTTTATAGAGAGAAGTATCTGACATCTCATGTTCATTAGTGCTTTCTTAGCTGTCAGTACTTCTTAACAATTGTTGCTTGACATGTATTTTAATGATTATTTCATCAGCAAGTAAAAAGCTTCTTGTCATATACTAAACTAATACACTTCAATACACTTTAAGTTTTTATCCTTTTCCTATAGAAAATCATCAAATATACAGAACATCTTTTCTTTGTATTTTTGAGATGCTAAGAAGAAATTTGGTGAGAGAAGCATCTTCCAACAGAAAATGAAAGTGATCCTGATTACATCTGTAAGCTGATTTAGGTGTCTAACCATTCTTTGATTTTGGTGCACCATGACAGTACTAAGGTGTTCGACAAACTTGTTTATCTGCATTTTACTCAGTATCTCTGAAAATCCTGTCTTTTCATATAGTAAGAAATGGTACCTCTATGATGGTTAAAAGCATTTCAGTCTTGCAATTTGGTGGCTCACACCAAAAGATACTCAGTCACTTCATTATTCACAGTGGCAGTTGAATGGAAAATTTTATTTCTTGATATCAGTTCACTCATTTCATGCTTGAAATACTCTGTACTTTTGTCTTTGAAATGTTGATGGAGGAAGCAAAACATGCTGAGTAGTTTTAAATTCACTACTTAAGATTTTTATGTATATATTTAAAATTATTAGTTATTACTTAATACAAGAGAAGTCCACCTGGATCTAAGTCAAGCATAAATGCTGTTATAAGACTCACTTTTTGTTTCCAGCCAGATGAACAGGCTATGTAGTCACTTTTTGCCAACTACTTGTGTTGAACTTATTTTTGAGACAGTATGTTCATTCAAATGAACAACTTTTTCACATAATAAGTTTGAACTGAGACTTCATGTTTCCTGTTTAAAGCCATTATTGACCCATAAGTGAACAGAAAGAAAACAAGATCTTCAGTAAGTAGAAAAGGGAGTAGCAAAAGAAATTGTAACAGTGTTTTTCTTATCTTTGTAATGATTAACCTAGTAAGCAAGAATCCACATCAAAGGGATGCAATAAGTGGTGTCAAATCACCAGGAAAAAGTGAAATTCATTAAAGCCAAAAGATAATCCCTGTGGACTTTACAGAAGTTAATAATTTTAATGATTGTGCTACTCCACTGTGCATTCTGTAACTGCCAGTATAGAAGAGAGAGACAGTGTCTGAAAATCAATGCCTACAGTACAGCATGGATTCAGAAGAGATGATAATGTTACTTGCTTTTCTCCACTACCTTTCTGAGGTTTGGAAAAAGTCTAAGGACCTTAGAGGTTTACAGGTCAGTTCTTGAAAATACAGACCCTACTAGTCATTTGGACACCAATCATCTGTTCAAACAATGTGAAACCAGCACAGCCCAAGGCAAGTCCAGATCAACTCTAAGACCCTGCAGTGCCAGGTCAATACAAGGCCTGTGGGCTTTGTCTAGTAAAGGCTGAAATCATATTTGTAGTAATTACATTCTCACTACTGTTAGCGACGTCTAGATTTTTTTCCTGAAATTCCTCCTGGATCAGGAGCTGGGAGAGGTTTGAGGTATCCTTTGTTTTGATTTATATATAACTTGTCCATCCATGGCTTGCTTTTGTTTTTTATTTCCATCACTTCATAGAAGCACAGTAATACTGCTTGGAAGAAATCTCAGAAGTCCAGCCTGAAATAGGGCTATGGCCAACATGAGATCTGATTACGGTGCCTTTGGCTATCTGAGTCTCAAACATCTCAAAGATGCAAATTCTACCTACACTAACCCGTGTCAAGCCCTACCAGTGTTGGATTACCATCTGTCATGGTTTGATATGACAGTCGTTTCTGGTAAGAGGAAAGGGGATGTAAAGATGGCTTCTGTAAGAAGTTGCTTGAAACTCTCCCCAGCTCTGAGTCAGACCTACTTCTGGGGCTGAGCCAGTGAGACGCCTCCACCATCACATTTTAAGAAGAAGCTGGAAGAGGAGAGTTCTTCCTGTTTCTTCCTTCTTCTGTCCCTTCATCTTCTCTGACTGGTGGTGGTGCAAGGAATGAGAAGACTGAGAGAAACAACCATGTGGACTCCAAGGTCAGTGATGAAAAAGAGGAGGAGGTGTGCTGGAGCAGAGACTCCTCTGCATTCTATGGAGAGGACTGGTGAAGTTGGGATTTATTTTCATCTCTTTAAAGACCCCCGTATAAGCGGTAGAGAGTCATTTTGATAATGACCCTGTATCAGGGGCAGAGACTCATTTTGCTACAAACCCCAAGCCAGGGGCAGTGATTCACTTTGTTAAAGGCCCCGTGCCAGGGACAGTAACTATGACTGAAGTAGGCCATGTCCCATGGGAGGGATCCTTTACCACTATGGCCGGAGCAGGCCATGTCCCATGGAAAGGACTTAATATTCACAGAAGCTGTAACTGTGTGGATGAATCCACAACAAAGCAGCTCATTGAACTTATGCCAAGAGGCTGTGTGCCAAGGGAGGGATGCTCTATCTGCAGAAACTTAAATCGTGGTGAAGAACCCATGCCAGAGATATTCAGTAAGGACTGCATCCCGTGTGAAGGACCCCATACTGGCAGAAGCCACAGCTGCTGGGAACAACCCATACCAGAGAAGTTCAGTAAGGACTGTGTCTCAGGGGAGGGACCCCGTATTAGAGCAGGGGAAGAATGCAAGTAATCGTCCTCATCGAGAGAAGCAGCAGAGCCCATCTGTGAGAGATGGAACACATCCCCCATTCCCTGCCCCACTGAGTCGTTGAGAGAGGAGGAGGTAGAGATATTGGGAGCAGTGAGCTGGGCCCAGGAAGAAGGGAGGGGTGGGAGAAGGAGATTTTAAAGTGCTGGTTGTAATTTTCGCATCATCCCACTCTTCTTTTTACACTTTTTGTTCTGTTTCTTGTAGGTGGTAGAATAAACTTTCCTACTTTCCTCTCTAAGTCGAGTACTGGAGTCTGTTTTGCCTGGAACTGTAATTGGCAGCAAGCCCTCCCTGCCCTTTTCTTGTTCCAAAACAATGTTGCTTATCTTTTTCCTCCCATTTTGCTGGGGCCTCTGTCATCCTAGTGAGGTTGGGGGTGAATTGGGGCACCAAGGCAGAGACTATTGTGGTGCTGCTGTGCTAGTTGGCCAAACCACGACACTATCTCAGTAAAAATATATCTTTTCCTAAGATGTAACTTTGGAAACTGCAAACTGTGGCCACTGCCTCTTACTAAAACTGTACTCAGTTTATAATTCCTCCTCACATAGCTGTAGGCTGTTAAAGTAATCTCTCTCTGACTAAATAAAGCCAGAACTCTCAATCTCTCCTTTTAAGTGATGTACTGAAAGCACCTAAAGACTGACCTTTACATTTTTTGTTCCTTTTTAGTCTTTTTTTGGCCTTGACAAGTGTTTATCCTGCATACATTTTGGTCATGGTTTCAAAGCGGCTCTTAAACTCTTACACTTTGAACAAGGACTGAGCACTAGTGAAGAGATATTTCTTCCCTTGGGGAATTCTTGCAATTACAACATCTAGAATTGTAGCCTTTGTGGTTTTCTACACTATATTGGGTGCTCAGTCTTGTCAAATTGTCTAACAGTCTTAAAGCTGTTGAGCTGAAAAAGTGTTGTGTTTTGTGAAAAAGTGTTGTGTTTTGTGAAAAACAAAATCTCTTAAGAATTAAAAAGACTCAATAGATATCAGACTATAGATACTCCTATTCCTGAAATTCCCCAAAGGAATTTAGCAACGAGGCTTTAAATTTTGGCACTTAATTCCACATTTCAGTGTGATGAATGGAGTGTAACTTCTTAAAAGTTATAATTCTGCAGATTTTACATTATAAAAATAAAATCCAACTTGTTTAATAAACATTTTTCTGCCTTTCAGCACCATTTCAAATGTTTATTTCTTTGGAATATACTACCTTCACTGCACACCAATTTTGACCAAATCTAAGAAATTTTACAATTTGAAAAATATATAATTGATTTTAACCCTTTTAGGCTTGTAAGACTGAGAAATTTTAATGGCATATTTAGAAATAATTTCAGAAAAAGGTATGTTGATGTGGAACACTCATTTTTTTGCATATAAGATAGAACAAAATATTTTCATATCTTTATTCTTTGTTGATCTACAAATAGGAAAATAGTAATTTATGTGTAGCTCCTGTTAAGAGAGTTTTTCATATCATGCTGCTATAATGGTATAATTGTCAAAATAGGGTGTATTTTTTTTTTGCTTTCTATACAAAACCTAAAATGGAATAACATACTTTAATGAACTCTGTTTTAAATTACTGCCCTAGGGAAAATGCAATTTAAGTACAAAGAATAAAATGAAACCTTAATATGTGTCACTAATCAGGAATGTACAAATGAATCCTGATTTTTGATGAGCTCATACAAACAGCTTGCCGCCTCAGGAAGATAGCACTCTAATCTAAATTATTATAGATAATACTAGTGTCATCAGCATGACAGTTTTATACTACATGCATTTTCCTTCTGGACTCTAGAGACTCAGTTCAGCAAAGGGTTATGCTGTTGCATCCTCTATGTTTTTTTCCCACTAGATTATCAAGAAATTAGAAAAAGTGAAAACTTTATACATGAGTATGCTTGCACACATTTATTATCACTTTTACACTTTCAACGTACTGCAGTTTATTGTCTCCTCTTTTACATGAGAGCACTTCAGTTTAGTAGAAGAAATCCAAGGGAAGGAAAAAGAGAAAGCTGATCACTCCTTCTAATCTAATGGTAATGGAAAAAAACAGACTAGCTGTGCTTTTGTAATACAGTGTTACTAAATTATTGACTATATAAATTGCTACCTAGCTGCTGATCAAATGGCTATCAACTCCCAAGGATCTAGTGGATCTCCATATCCAGACAGTTACTGAAAAAACTTTTTTTTTTCCTTTTTTCTAAATATCTTTAGTTCCAATAAGTTTATACTCTTACGCAAAGCTGAGAATAAAACTGTATTAATATTATATACTTTGTGTATGTTATCAGTGAAACATAACAGTATCATTTATTTTTTCTTCTTAGGATAACATACCTTACACATTATTGTATCACTAAAATCAGTAATTAATTGTTCTTTTGTTAAATTACAGATAAATTAACAATTTATTCATATTCCTTTCTGCATTCTGTTACATTCCAAACTCTTTTGACTGTTAGGATTTGAAAGGTGGTTTAGTAGAACAAATACCATGTGAAACTGTTCGCTTTTACAGAAGTAGTCTTAGATGAGTTATTTTTTCTATGTAAAAACTGAGGTATCAGTAATTATAGTAGAAACTCTAACATTTTTCTCCATAATAGGAAGGAGTCTTTTGTTCAAATGACAAATAATTATCTGCAAATAAGTTTAGTTGACTAACTTCACTTCCACTTAAAATTACTGTTATTCTTACGGAATCAAATGATGGCCAAGACTCTCTGAGTTTAGTCTTGGAGTGGAAACAGAGGTGTTACAATGCACAGATTTTTTATTTCACTCTTTTAATTCTTTGTGAAGTATGAACAACACTGGATGAAAAGCGTGAGAGACATACTTAGAGACTGGTTCGAATGGTGTTGCAAATTTTGTCTTCCCAGTGACAAAATTGCTAATGGAAGATGGTATTTCTGTGAAGATTTGAATAACAAGTCATACATAGCAACACCGCATCATCATATAATCAGAGATCATGGCAAATTTATAGTTGAACCCAGATTTTAAAAATAACTATATTTTTATAAATTTTAATTCCTCTTTCCTAGAGCTATATTTACCACCTTATTTTTAGTAGTATTGCTTACATTTCCACACTATGGTTTTTATTGTCACCAATAGTAAGGCAACTTTTTTTTTACTTTTTCCCAGAAATAGTATAATATCTATTGTTTACAGAGGTTTTTTTAAAATAGGTTCATATATTTATAAGATAATGTACATACTTTTACCTCTCGTAATCTGACTATCCTAAAAGTAATATCCTGGACTTTAAATAGTAAACATTAATAGAAGTCTTTAAGTGAACCAACAAGAACAAATATAAAAAGTGAGCCCCAAGCACATGAATATGTTAAAAGGATCCAATATTTAATTATCGTCAAAGTGTGAGTATTACAAGGGTTTTGGTGTCTTACCTTTATAAATTATAAAATGTAACCTACATATGGCTAAATCTTTAACTTTTCTGTTTCTGTCATGCTTACACCTTCTCTATGTTTATTTATTGTTATGATATTATTTTTTATCAAATAAAAGATAAATATCCTTAAGTATTAAAAAAGAGTAATACAGTACAGACTGCAAGGAAATTCCAACAGGCACTATGCACTGAATATAAAGAGAAAATAATGACATGCTACTCTCCAAATAATAGAAGCAGCATCCTTATTCTTTAACAGGAGAACACTGACAGTGTGTCTATATGACTGCATGCTGAGTAACATGAAATTTCTGAAACTTCATCATTGCAGAGTTATTTCAGAACTATTTGGTATATGTCCCATCTAAACATATCTTATTCAAAAAATAGTTTACTGAAGTTTAAAGTATTTCTGCTAGTTACTGAGTAATGTTTAATCTGATAATACTGATAATATACCTGAAGGCATTGTAATGAAGAATATAAACGTTTTTCTGATTTATGTTGTCAAGTGTGTAGCTTGTTATGCTTCTTATGCTAAAAAAACTTATCAATCAGAAAACATGACACTAAACAACTTTCAACAAATCTTTAGGGAATATCTTCCTTAAAGACTTACAGAAAACATGAATGAAACACATTAAGCTCTCAAGGAGATTATGTATGTAATATATAATTTATATGTCAAAACACAAGAGGTTGAATGTCCTGAAAAAAGATGAGATACAATGTGTAGCTTCTTAGTTAACAAAACCTATTTGAAGATCTCCTTGAAACTAAATCTCTATCTAGTTTTATTTTGAGGTAACGTGATGACCTTTTTTTTTTTTTTCATAATGAGATATCACTGACTCACAGAATACTAGCAGCAGGATGGGACCTCTGGAGAGATCTCATCTAGTTCAAATCTCTCACTCAAAGGAGGGTCAGCTAGAAGAGGCTGAGTTTTGAATATATCAATTAGATGGAGACTCCATATCTCCTCTGAGAAATTTGGTCCAGTGTTGACCAATTCTACCGTGAAAAAGTTCCTTCATGTTTAAGTAAAATTCTCTGTGTTTCAGTTTCTGCCCATTATCTTGTCTCTTGTCGATGAACACCATTCAGAAGAGTCTGGCTCCATCTTCCTTACTCTCTCATATATTTTTCCCTCAGAATTTAAAAGTTTCTTTATACAAATTGTTATAATGTATTTTGCATAATTTTCTTCTTTCCTTTCATTTTTTTATATTATTTGTAGACAAAATTGCTCTTGATATTTTTTTATTGTTTTAGAGAACTGTTGCACCTTATTAGAGAGTATTAAAGGTGTAAATAGCTTAAGTATGTTCAATCACAAATAGGCAATAGACTACTTATTGTTTTGGACTATATGATAGTGTGATTGCATTTCAATTACTAACTTTTACTTACTTGATATACGTTCTAGGCCTGATAATATTTTTTCAGAAATTCAACTATTCACAATTCTGTACATTACTAATAACTCTCTAAGATTGCTTACCTAAATGACCAGAACCAGTTATCATTGCTTCTTGCAATATTTGAACAAATTTATGAAATATCACTATAGCTGATGTTTGAAGAGGAACTAACTTAGCTATAAAGCTCAGATTGTTAATTCATTCTAAAAAAACCAAAACTCTACTAAAGATCTAATCTCAATCCATGCATACAACTGTATTTGATGTCAATGAAAGTTGTACTACAGACTGGAGCTGGATAATAAGTAAAAAAAATGTTTGGAATCATAACTGGACTATATGCAAAAGGTTCTGTGAGTTTTCATGAAAAGAATCAACAGACTTAAAATAAATAAATAAGAAAAACAGAAGTCAATGTCTCTGCTATAATATTTATCTAAGATTTATCCAGACATCTTAGGATAAGTTGTTTTAATGGACTAGTTTAAAAATAGATCAAGACTAGAGGGAGATACCACAAGGCAGGATCAAAGAGCTAGGTGAGGGGAAAAAGATGATTGGATTTTGTGAAAAATGATTATGTTCCCTTAAATAGAAATGAGGCTAGAGAGGTCTGGGAAAGTACTAGATTCTTGCTGAAGAGTCTTGTCTCTGCAGAAAAGACTTTAAAGAGCTGAAAGCTTAACTAAGATGAGAAAGAAAAGGACTAGTACCCAAGTTTTTTTTCCATTTGATCTAAAAGATACTGCTTGAAGATATAATGGATGGCATTTGAGAGTTAATCAAGTCTTCGGTTTTGAGAAACGAAGTATCATTAAATTCAATGATTTAACTTTGCTAAAATGTTATTATACAGCCTACAAAAGAATTTTGATATAATATCAAGAAAAAACAAAGGAAGATAAAAGAAAACAAAAGATAAAAACTAGGAAAAAAATATCCAGGGATAATTCCTGTTTATGAGCATAGCAGAAAAGAAAATGCCTAAGTCTAGTCATACATTTTAATTGAAAAGAAATTGCAAAACAATACTATTTTATTATGTTTAAAATCTTCATGATGCTCTTTAATCAGCTTTTTGCACTACAGAATAATTATCATCTTGGATAAACACCCAAGAAGTCAGACATAATATAAACACCTCATGATTAATTAAAATATCCAAAACCCAAGAAAATCATTTTGACACAGATCAGATACACTGTGTAAAATGTCAACAAGGTCCACCAGTTAAATTATTCTAAAAATATCTTTCTGATGGTTCCTTTAATAATCATTCCTCTCATCCTAATTCACAGAAAAAAAATCATTTGAAAGTAAGAATGGATATTACTCCATTTCTACAAGTAATGTTTCTCAATTAGTATCTTTAGTTAATAAGATAATTATGGAAAAAAATGTTTTCTTATACTTCAATTAGAAACAGGAATATCTTCTAGAAATATGACAACAAATTATTCTTTACAATATGATCTGTTTAAAATACAAGTTTCCATGCTTCAGCTTGATTATTTTAAAGAAACATAAGATAAAATGTTAGGAAAAAAACCCCACAATATTAAATTCAGAATTCCTTTTCTCGTTAGAATGTACGTGTGGACAATTGTTGTGGTTTAGTCCTAACTGGCAACAAAACACCATGACAGGCTCTCGCTTGGAGCCCCCCATTCATCCCCATTCTCCTTAGGATGTCAGAGGCCCCAGTGAAATCAGAGGAAAAGGTAACCAAGGTTGTTGTGGATTGAGACAAGGGCAGGAAGGTCTCACTGACAATTACAGTTCCAGACAAAATCGACTCAGCTACCAAGAGAGGAAAGTAAGAACAGTTTATTCTACTACCTACAAGAAACAGAACAGAAAGTAAGAACATAGAACAGAACCTCCTCCCTCCTCAACAGCATGGGGATTAGGGAATAGAGGATGTAGTTAGTCCCTCACAGATGGTCTCTGTCACTTCTTTCTTCTCACAGGAGAAGGACTTCTTGCATTCTTCCCCTGCTCTAATGTTGGGTCCCTCCCATGGGATACAATCTTTAATGAACCTCTCTGGCATGTTTTTCCCAGCAGCTACAACTTCTCCTCATAAACTCCTCCAGCGTAGGATTCCTCTGCAGCCAGCAGCATTCTGGTTATCTTCTGCTACAATGCTGTCCTCCCACAAATTCATGGTCTCTTCCAGATGTAGTCACTATGCTTGGCATCAAATCCTCCATGAACTGTCAACAAATCTCTACACCACTCCTCTACACAGGTGGTAGAGGAACAGCCTGCCATTTCCCCGCAGGCTCAGAGGAGTCTCTGTTCCAGCAAATCTCCTCTTTCCCCTCACTGACCTTCGAGTCCGCATGGTCACTTCTCTCTCCTTCAACTCCTTCCACCACCACCAACTGAAAAATAAAAAAGAACAGGAAGAACTCTCCTCTACTGCTTCTTCTTAAAAAGTGATTGTAGAGGCATCCTATTGGCTCAGCCCCAGAAGTGGTTGTGGCTCAGTGCCAGGGAAAGTTTTGAGCAACTTTTTACAGAAACCATCTTTACAACCCCTTCTCCACTACCAGAAACAGCTCCAGACAAACCCATGACAATAACAAATCAATCTATGAGCCAAAAATGTATCCTCATGGCCAAGATGGCCAATATTATCCTGGAGTGCATTAAGAAGACTGTTAATTGCAGGTTAATGGAGCACCTCCTCCCTCTCTACTTTGCCCTGATGAGGCCTTGTCTGGAGTACTGTATCTGGTTTGGGGCTCCCCAGTTCAAGAGAGAATGAGAACTTCTCAAGAGTCCAAAGGAGGGCTATCAAGATAATTAGGGGACCAGAACATCTCTCTTATGAGGAAAGACTGTGGGACCTGGGACTGTTTAGCCTGTAGAAGACTGAGGGAGGATCTTATCAATGCTTATAAATACCCAAAGGATATCTAAAGGTGTCATGTGAATGAGGGAAGCCATTTTTCTGTAGTGCCCAGTGGTAGGACAAGGGGTAACAGTCACAAGATGGAATGCAGGAAGTTCCACTTCAACAGGAGGAAAAACTTCTTTTCTGTTAGGATGAGGGAGCACTGGCACAGGGTGCCCTGTTGTGGAGCTTCTCTGGAGATTTTGAAACCCACCTGGATGTGTTCCTATGTGACCTGATGTAAGTGAACCTGGCAGGGGTTTGGTCTAGAGAATCCCTAGAATTCTGTGATTCTATGTAAACAAAATATAGAAGACATTTAATAAGATAGGTTCTGTTAATGAACATACAGAATTCAACAAAGGTACATGTAAACTATCTTAATGATGGATCAACCCTTTGAAGCACTATACACCTGGAGATGAATAACTATACAGCTGGTTTGCAGAAAAAATTCTGAAGATTGCTGTGAATATGTTGAATATGTATCAGCAGCATGCACATGAAGATAAAAGGTCCAGTCACACAATGCTCTTTTTCAGACAGAATGTGTTAACTTCTGTCCATCACTTTTGAAACTCTACATAGAGTGCTGTGTCCAGTTTGGCTTCCCCAGCAGAGGAAAGGAATTAACATTCTGGAGTAAGTTTAGTGGAGGACCGCAAAGGTGGTGAGAGGTCTGAAACACTGGATAAACAAGTCTAGAAACTGAGCTTGGAATATGAAAAAACCTGGGTCAATAAAATGAAAAAAATTGTCTACTGTGATAGTGATCACATATAGGAATATATCTTGTGAAATGGTTGTGTATCTCCATCCTTCGAGATTTTCATAAGTTAGCTACACATATCTCTGAGCAACTTGCTCGAATCGTATGTGCTTTGTGCAGAGGTTGAACTAAATAATTGCTTTGCTTCCTTTCTGAAGTACATGATTCCATGATTCAGTGTGGTAGGAGATAAACCTGAAATGTCAAATTTATCCCTGGTTTCACTTCATTTACAAAATAGCAAAAATCAATTTGAGAAGAGGTCTTTAGGTACACTGCCGGCTTACACTAATTAAAAGTGTTAGGCAGATGCAAACTCAAAATGTGCACCTGCATGAGAACTTAAACTTCCACTGTAATACAGTTTACTGGTTCTGTTGTTTTCTCTAGAAGAGACATAATGAAAGAAATGTTTCATAGACATGGCTTTTTTTTTTAACTTCTCTCCCTTTAAACAAACTCTGTATAAACTAAAAGAGCTTAATTTACACAGTTTGAGGGAGGTGAAATGGATGAGAAAATACTATGATAAAATGATCTAATTATCAGTATGCTACAGGTAATATTTCCCCTGAGAAATCTCCAGCAGAATGATGTTTTCTTAGATCTATAAAATTTAAGGTTTCTATTGGCCTTCAGCACTGCAGAAATTAAAAGTAAGATTTCAAATCCATGTTGTGTACTACTTCATACAATGATAAAATCACTCTTTTTTTCCTATCTTTTCACAAATACCTACCTTGCTAAGTGTTAGAACTTGTAACGCCTCTATCAAAAGAATGAACAAATAGTTTTAGTCAATGAGATTACATTGCGGATCAGTGCTCAGGTACAGCAAGCTTCATTAAATAATTCACAAAAGCCCCTAAATGTTAAGTTCTAATCCAGCAGCTAAAATGCATCTCATGATAAAGCTTGTTCTTGGGCTTTCCCAGTTGACGTCAATCAGTATCTTGAACACTGATGTGTGTAATATTTCTCAGAAAAAAATGTACCTTGAAAAATAGCGCATGTGTAATCTCTCTAGAATTATATAATTAAAAAAAAGAAAAGAAAAGGGAGTTCAACTAAATTTTCAGTTTTCCTCAACTTGTTGAATCTAGGCAGAAGTGAAAGACATTGTGGGTGATACTGGCCACAGAGTCTTGAAGTTATTGTCTTAAGGTTACGAGGCTAATGACCCAATTTAATAGAATCAATGCATATATTTGGGTGAAAACCAGTTAAAACCTTCTAATTAGAACCAGTTAGAATAAAGGTTCTTATTTTTCCTGAGTATCAACTAGAAGAAAATTCAATAAGCCACTTTGTAGAGACATCCAGTATCTTTTTTTCTTCTTTTTGGAAGTTAGACATTATTTCATACTGAACTGCAAAGTTACTCTAAGTTCTGTGATTACTAGAACAACTGAAGTTTTGAAAATAATTGAAAATCTTACATTTAAATGTTATTTTCAGTCAATTGAAATTAAGCACAGAAAGAGAAAGAATTATGTCACTATGTTTCTGGAAGATTGTAACAAATAGTTAATTAGAATAGTATGGAAAAAACAACATATATAGTAAAAATGGATTTTATTATACTATACCTAATTTATCACTCTGAAAAGAGTTTCACTGACTGGGAAATACATGTGAAACAAAGGATGAAGAATGAAGGAATGTAGGACTGCTACACAAAGACAGAAAAAGATAAAGTGTTGAAGAATAGTTTACTAATTTAAAGTAATCCCAAATATTTCCCTTTTGAAAAAAGATATTAAATGATACCAAGAAAAAGAAAAGTATACATCATAATAGAATCTCAAAAAAGTAAAGACAAAAGGAAAAGAAAACAGATTTTTCTCTTGATTCTTATATGTGTAATTTCTTCCTAGAGAAGCACACTTGGCTTCTTTCCTCCATGAATAATCAGCCATAGTTTTCTTATACTCTTCTGATCTAAATGTTATAAAATTACTGTTGCTTTATGATGCCTCATATTTTGATCTCTATTTGTGGAAGTATTCTAAGTTAGAGAGACTACTCCAGATAGAAGTTAACCAAAATCATCAATCACTTTCTGTACTCAATATGGAAAAGAGACAGATCAGTGACACTAGTTTCTCAGCACAGGCAGCATGAATGTATTTTTTTTTATTCTGGAGACTGGCACATGTAGTTCTAGAGATGTTAGCCACCAAAAGGGTAACTGAAACCATTAGTGTATATTATATGTAGCTATATTAGTACGTAATATAAATATGATTTGCAATAAAGTAATTTTTCTCCAAATCAAGTCTCTTTTGCCCACCACAGTAACTGTAAGTGATCTCCACATTTTTTATACACAAGCTTTCTCTTCTCTGTTCTTCCTACTCTCTCCCCTTTTCAGCTGAAGTGAACTGAGTGCTTGGCTGCCAGATAGGATAAATCAGGCCTCACCACCCTCACATTAAAGAATTTCTTCCTAATAGCTCATCTAAATCTACCCTCTATCAGTTTGAAGCCATTACTCCTTGCCCTGTCTCTACATGCCCCCTTTAGGTACAGGAAGGTGACTGCGATGTAGCCTAGTAAAAAAAAAAAAAAATTAAAAAACCTTTCTGTTTCATGGACAGAATTAGGCATTAATTTGTTTTCATATTTAAATGAAATTACTCCAAGTTTGCCTTTATATGAAGATCTGTTGGGATTTTTTTTATTAATTTCCACCAGTAAAATATTGAAGAGTATTTAGTATGTTGATATTATTGATGTAAAGTAGTCAGTGCTTTAAGAATGACAGAATGTAGGCTTGATTTATCCCTAGAATGTAACTTTATGAGACTTTACGTGTGGGGTAGAAAACTACATTTGATGCAATGAATGTCTGTTAATCTTTCTACACTCCTATGGTACATTTCTATGGATGGTCAGAGAGTAAATTCAAAAACACATACCCTTATCAGGAGGCAAGTTGTTAAAACAAGACAACATATTTGAGTAGAAATATATTTTTGCTGTTGTTAAAAGGATAATATATTTATTGCAAAGAGAAATCCATCTTTTTAAATAAGCTATGCATCTAATCTCAGAGACAACGTATATAGAATAGCCATTCTATCTTTATCAAAAAAGCGAAGAACCTGTTTCAACAATTGACATTTCAAATTTGATAAGAAATTACTTTGGTTTGCTAGTTGATACACAGTATCTGTCTTAATATGAAATCTTTCTTATTTGGAGGTTTGAAGAGATGATGCATGTAGTATATGTCCTGATAGTCAGCACATATGTTTCAACAAGAAATATAACTGATTAAAGTACAATGTATCTGATTCAAGAGGAAAACCACCTCATGTGATTGATAATTTATAAATGTCTTTCAAAAAATGAAATATCTATGACTTATATAAAATTTACTGAACTGTGCATTTTTTTCAATGCGTGGTGTGCAAAATTTTCTCAATCTCACTAATTCATGTTTTATATTTCTGTTACTATTCTAACATATCCACAGTGCTTGTACTTTTGTAAATGAATAAAAAATAGTTCTTTTAAGAAATAAACCAACACATTACTTCTGCAAAAAATTCAATCTCAATTGCATTTCCAGATCAACTATAATCTCTAAACACCATAGCATTGTATTACATGAGTATAAGTAGTATTAGTATTTTTTCACAAACATTTTATTAGGTTTTTAAAGTAAAGTTTACATTAACAATTTTCCTAAAAATATACACACTCACATTACATGTACCCAAATCAACGTACTTTTGTTAAAGTTTTCAAAGCAACCTTATGCAGTTAAAGGTCTTCTTCATGAAACTGTAACATTTACAAGGTTATTATCTGTTTGACAATATTTTTGAGGTTGCAAAATTTAAAGAAGTTTGACCTTATTCTCAATATTGTACAAAGCCATATATGCATAATTTACCCTCTCTTTTTTGATGTTTTCTGTATGCTTCTCTGGAAAACTTGTCTAAGATTGTGGTGCTTAGTAACAGTAAATAAATTCTCATTTTTATTTCAGTTGTAACTGATGTATTTCAGCAAAATAAACACTACTCTTTTTTTTGTTGTTGAAAATTAAGAAAGACATCTGTTTAGTTTTGTAAAATAATATGTAATATTCTAACATTAATTTGAAAGTAATTACATAGGTAAGGTAAAAATTGCAAACTTCCTACTGTAAGTCAAGTAAGTATATGTGTTATTTCCTATTCATATCACAGAATCATAGAATCACAGTATGATAACGATTAGAAGAGAACTCTAGGGACCATCTAGTCAAATGCCCTGCTAAAGCAGTTTCACCTTTGAAACTTTAGGACCTTTTAAACTTTAGGGGTATTTATGCTTCAGAGTTAAATCAGAAACTTAGGAGACTAATGTTTCTGTGTATATCATCTAAACCAAATTTCTTTTAAGCTTATCAGATGGTTTATTATAGACATAAATGTAGATTTCTCATATATTTTCCTTGAGGAAAGTCACAGATCATTTCTATAAGAATATATTTTTTGTAGATATTAAATTTAAAGAAATGAACATATGGCATGTCATACTGATACTTTATGGTTCAAGAAGACTACTCATTTCAGTTGTATAGTGGGCTTTTTTCAAAATAGTGTCAACAATGTAAAAAAAAATTAAGTACTAAAATTTTAAACTCTCATAGATAATTTTCTTTCAACCTGCCTCCCCATAGACTGCACCACAGGTCACAAAAAATATTCTTTCATGGCCTAAACACCTCTCTACCTTCTCCACTGACTAATATTAAATAAGGAATAAGTTATAAAACTTGTAAAAAATAAATTATAGGCACATAGTTATAAGCTCTCTGACTCCTATGTATAATTTAGGCTCCCTTAGGTTTCCCTTTCAGATATTGTGAGGACTCTCTGACTAGGTCCTTAAAGCTCCCTCATTTATCATCAAGTTTGATATTCCTCTGCATTTTACCAATTGTTTACTAAGATTCTGAGACATAACTGACTCTCTTCTAGAAAATTGCTCACTACTTTTCTTGGGCATGGTCAACCTTGACAAATGCCTACTATATTTTATCACTTTTTTTCCTTTTGCCTATACAGATTGCATGGATACACTCTCTTCTCTGGCACCCCTTATACTACCACTGCTAGTAATAGTCCATAAGCTTCACATTGAGTTTGTAAGACTTCAAGAATAAGGCTTGTCAGGCTTGCTCTCTCTTGGCTTTTCTTGACTTGCTTGCAGCTTGATATTACTTGATGTAGCTGTAGCAGCACTTTTTAAAACAAATGATGTAGTTTCCATGACTAATTTCCCTACCTCAGAACAAACTCAAATATGTTATGCTATGGGTCATAT
Source organism: Urocolius indicus (assembly GCA_013401255.1). Taxonomy (NCBI): domain Eukaryota; kingdom Metazoa; phylum Chordata; class Aves; order Coliiformes; family Coliidae; genus Urocolius; species Urocolius indicus. Next base: position 69,906 of record WBNH01008565.1, read on the forward strand.
AATCTGTAGCCATAAGTGCTCAATACTGTTTTAAAGAAAAAAAAAAGCAGATATATTTCATGTTGAATTAATTCACAGTATTTATCCTACCCGGAATATAAAGTGTTAATGACTTAAAAGACTAAAGGCTTTTAAAGGAATAAGGTATTGTTCTTCAAATTGCACAAAATAAATATTTGCAAATTAAGTGTATTGAACACATCTTATTTGCTATTATTTCACAAGAAAATTATTAAACATTTTGAAGGTAAATGAAAAATCTGTTACAGATTTATTATTATCTTAGTTAACAATTTAACATCCCAAAACTAGTTAAGCACTTGTAATAGTTTAAGCACTTGGTAATAGTTTAACTAATTAGCTAAGCATTTGCAAATATCTCAGTCACCTATTGATTAAATAAGAATTCATTTGAATAATGTAAGGACCAAACTGCAAGAGTTACATACCACACTTGATAAGGATCTGTTAAGACAAGACCCTGGTATATGTATTTGTTAAGTTACCTTAACTGTCACCTTAGCTGTTACTTAAACAAAGAGACTGATATCTTTTTTTAACCAATCACTGTGATATTGGAAAATTAATAATAGTTAGGAACCAATCAAAGTAAAGAGCAAACTAAGAGATGGATATTTTTTGCATGCTTTTGTTGGCAAATGTAGTTCTTTATTTGAAGTGTATAAAAACCTTGAAAATGGTAACTAACAATGAAACACTTGGAGGAGCTATCCCCCGTGTTTCCCAGTGTTGCATAATAAAAAAGTGCCACCTTATCTGCATTCCTGTGTACATAAGTTTTTCAGAATTGTGAATCCGTCAACAAATTACTACATTTTTTTCTTCTCCAAGCTCTTCAAACCCTTCCTGTCTCTTCAGATACTCACTCCAGTAAGCCTTGGACTGTGCCACAATCTACTGCTAATATTAAAAGTTTTAACTGAATGAACAGCAGAAAATGAAAAAAGATTCACTCCCTCTTTTACACAACCACACACTTCTGCAGCAAGCATATCTTACAGGAGTTCATGGTAAATAATCACAGACTCATCTCCAAATCACCAAATACTAGTGTTCTTGGAAGGAAACACTTTTCCTTTCAAAAATTTTCAGTTTTATATGGAATATTTAAGCTACCTTGGTCCACACAAGGAAATAGGATGAAGGACAGAAAGGAAGAGTACACACCTCTTCCTCTTAGTGGATAAAGTATTTGTTGGAAGAGGACTTTGCAACTCCTGGTTTGATCTTACTCCACTTTTTAAAACAGCTTACTGAATCGTGCAGCATACCATGCTCACATGTTTATAAAAAGCATTAGTGATATCTTCCTATTTCTGAACTCATATCTCTCACCATTCACTTGAGCGGCAATATCCATTTCAATATATTATTGCTGTGCAAGAAAATAATTAATGAAGGTGATACAAAGAGTGCTATAAAAAGGAAGAAAAATAAGAAGAGGTAAATCAGGCCAGACCAAAAATTTGCTTAGTTGGATATTCTCATACACTGTTTGTCAACAGGCTTGGAAAAATGCCAATGCCTGTAGATCATGAAATTTTAGGTGCTTCATAGGCATGTACAGTAGGATATAATGATGTAACCTGTGGCATATCAACAAAAAAACACAAACCCACACGGTACCTGGTATCAGGAGAGGATGAGGATTAAGGATGGAATATGAGTAAAGAGGTAGTCACAATTATAAAACAAAACAAAGAGGGCTCAAATGTTTCAGAACCATCGATTTCTCTCCATGACTTCTCTGAATGTATGTTAAAGTGCAGAACATTCTAAATAACAATTTGGCGTGCTTGAGGGTTGTTTTTGTTTATCTGGTTTTACAAAATTCTCATATGGACATTTTACTTACCAAGGAAAGGATAGCTATCTAAGAGGTAAACTGCAGATTAAATACAAACTTTGACACAAAATAGCAAATAATAATAATTATTAATAAATTACATTCATTAATAATAATATTAATAATGCAATTAAATTAACAATATTTGTAATATACAAGAAAAAAATACTCAAATATTTTGTGTAAAATAGTCACTAGTTAAATAGAAATCCTGATATTGCTATACCAACCACATAAGAAATCCCATTTATGGACAACCTCAGGTGTTAAATCAAATTTCATAAGTATTGTTATGTTGGCAGGGGTTTATCAGGCAAGGAGACAAAATAAGGAGTTAAAATTGTGAAGGCTCTCCTAAAATGAATCCTTCATAAAGCAGAACAGAAAAAGAGATGAATATGTAGCCTTTATTAAGGTAAGCTTTTTCTTTCATGATTGTTTTGTTTTATTTTGTTTGAACAAGACTTTTGATTCTGAGATTTTACCCACTCAGTATCTTAATTTGTCCCATGAATAAATTTTTTGATTTTTAAGTCAAGTAGTTTCTTTCATTTCACCCAAATCATGTTTTATAAAACCATTCTGTATTAAGTACATTTACATAAGGTGTTCTGCCAGCACTGCTACATCAGTGAAAGATGTATTTAAAGTCATGATCACCAGAGCTGTGCAGAGTACAGCTGGGTGAATGTTCAGTGTGTCACTTCTGATGAATGGGGATACAATTGTTTTGATAGATTGAACTCAGTATTTGTTTATGCATACACACAGAAACCTGTCTTACACTTTTTCTCATAAATTATGCAGGATTATCATCTTGACATGTCTTTCCCTGTCTGACGTACACAAGCTTTAATCTTTCTCCAGTGCATGACATTGACTCACATTTCCTAGATCTGATTTAAGAAGTTCACTCTACTTTGTGAATCAGGATTTCACTTTCTTGTATTAACCAACAGTGTATCACTGCTCAGAAAAAAATCAATAAATGAAAATAAAAGGTATGACACTGGGCAATAGAATCTGTACTTGACTGAAAAGACTGTATATGACTGGAAATCCCTAATTTTAGACCATAAAGTCTTAAAAAGAACATCTGATTTTTTTTGAAGTGACACAACGAGAATCTGTTAAATTCTTGATTGTACAGCTAAAGTGAGGATGTTCTTTTGTAGAAAAAGTGATTTGGCTTGAGATTTTTGCTTCAGTTTCAGTAAAGGAGAGTTTAGATGCCTTCTAGTTATGGTAAATATAGAAAAAAAATCTACAGATATAGTTTATTTAGATAAGTTTTTCAAAATTAATTATGAGGTCTATAACCTCCATAACCCTCAAGTTGTGTCAAAGTAACAAATTTTCATTAGAAAATAAAATTTTGTTTATAGATAGAGAAGAAATTTGAAAGAAATAAAACCCTAAACTTTTGCAAATATAAATGACTGTAAATGGACACTCATCACTAAAGTTATTTCAGCATGCAGCCTGAAAACAAACTGCAAGGGAGGAAGTCTTTGATGCTGTGCCAACGTGTCTCAGGAAAAGCCAAAACATTGCTGTATTATCAACACTGTTCTGGTCACAAATACAAAACATAATATCATATAGAATCATAGAATCATAGAATGGTAGGAGCTGGAAGGGACCTTTAGAGATTATAGGCTACTATTCCATAAGAAACTTCTGCTTTGTTGTGGAAAGCTCTGTGGAAGAGAAAGGCACCATCATGAATAAGAGCTAGGTGACTGATCTCTTAGTTTAATCATCTCAGGATAGATGAGCATAACTCTTTCTATTCAACATATGAATGCTGTAAACGCAGTAGCAGTTTTACATGAGCTATTTTAAAGTTTCCAATTACAGAACTACAGAGAGACTTTATACATATATATACATATATATATATATACATATATATTCTGACTCTACTGTCACCCAGAAAACAGAATTTTCAAAAAAACTGTACAGATTCTGCACTGTAAATGGTGAGAAAAAAATCGGTGAGAAAAAAATCAGTGTGAAAACTTACAGAAAATGTAATGTACTGTACATTTTGAGCCTGAATATAGTGACACTCTATTACTGGTTTTAGAATTGTATATTGTGGAAGCTGTTTTCTACAATACCATGTTCCTATACGTAAACCAATGTTTTGCAAAAGACAGAATTTAGGGGGTTTTTTTAAAGTTTTTCACTCAACCAAAGCTTTACTTGCCTTTTGGCAATCATAATCTTCTTGGTCATCAACAAATCAAAATTCAGTCTCAGTCCTATTAACCACTAAGTAGTTTTTCCTAATCAAGTTCCTGCTGAGTCACAGACAACCTCTTCCAATTTACACACCTCACTAAGACCTGATTTCAATTACAGATTGTGAAGTCAAGAATCTCTTAGCTTAGTTATTTGTATTCACATGTTAAATTCTGGATTCTAGACTATGAAGTGAAGTTGCATACATAAATGTGCGAGGGAAAAGTTTCAGAACATAAAGTCTCCCTAAAACTACTGGGGTTTTGTTGTTGTTGTTTGTTTTGGTTTATTTTCTTAAGGGAAATTAAATAAACAGAAAAAGTCAGGGACAAAAAAATTCCATGAGTAAATGGAATATTTAATAATTGGATATTCCTTTAAATATCTTTTTTTCTGGTGACTTTCTTATTTTACTACTCAAAAGAAAATAGTGAACTTTTTATGTTCTTAGTCAGGATTACAATTAAGAAAGCACACAGAGTTAATGTGCTTTCATGCTCCAGGCTAGATACATTTTAATGCAGATCAGTATGGAAAGAAGGAAACAAAAACCAAACAAACAAACTGCAATTTCTTTCTTCTTCCTTTTTTTTTTTTCTCCTTTTTTGAAGAATGGGGCGTATGTGTTGATTTTTAAGGGTTTTTTTGCTTAAAAAGTTTACTTAGATACTGTTGAAAACAATAGATGTTAGAAAGTGATATCTTCTAAAACCAGAAGATTTACTAGTATTGATTTAAAGAAATGCTTAAATCTTCGAGCCAAAAGCAATGGGGCTCAAAGTCTACCAATTTTCATTTGCAGTACATGCAGAATTGGTGAAGAAACTTCGAGTTTCTTTTTTCTCATCAGTTCAATAAATCTAATTCTAAATTAAAGCTTAATGAGCAAACAAGAAAATGAAGCCTACACAATTAAAAATGCCTTGAGTGACCTCAATGAGGTTTTGTAACAATTTCCAAGATAAAATCCAATCCTTCAATTACAAGAAGAAAATAGCCCAATAAAGACAATTAAAAGTCTAGAATATACTTTCATTTGACAATACTAGCTTTTGTTTTCATGACATCATGATCCTAGTTATGATGCATTTGTGGTGAATTTGAGACTGTTAAATAGAAAATGAGTCTGTAACACTTAAATTAGTCTTGTTTCACTTTCCACAGAACTAATTCCATGGATTTAATTAACCGTAAACTTAGATCAAAATTAAAAGTATTTCTCTCTTGCTGAATAATACCATAATCAGACATTTGTCATTCGAGTGAATCTGAATTAGTGTTGCATAGGACTGAGAATCAAATACTTGACAATTATGGTTTTCAAAACAAATTTAAGTTCAAAAGTCACATTGTCCAGACAACTGAAAATCTCTATCCAAAGGTACTTTATTACATATTGTTTGAAAATATAGTACAGTTTGGATACAAAACACTTCAAGAACTATTCACTATATAGATGCAAATATTTTTCCCCTAGTATGCAATATTCTAAGATTTTGTTGTTTTGTAGTTTTTTTCTCAGAAGAAAATGCTATGTTACAACAATAAAAAAGGTACTAATGACAGAAATTTTCACCAACGCCATAATAGAAAAAAACCTAAAGGAATCCAAACCTTTTACTATATTCAGTAAAACTATCTGTGTGATTATGTCAGGATTCTTACATAGAGAAAAAAAAGCTCTACAAATGAAAAATTATTAAAATTAATTATCCTATCTTTCCCATGCTGCTTCTTTTAGCATTTAGGCTCTAGTCTTGGACTTCAGCAGTTGTAGTATACAGTGCTGTCAAGAGCTGTTACAAAATTGTTCTGTGTCTGTGTTCACTGACCTCTCACAGAAAAAAAATGGTTGTGGGAAGTACTTTAAGTGCAGTTTTGCTCTGCGTATCTGTTTTGACAATTTTGTCAGTGTCCATGAATTTTCACATAGCTGTGTCTGAAAACATTAAGCTGTTCATCTTTGAAAAAACCCTTGAAAATCTGCAAATAAGAAATAAATAAGGGATCTTCAGGTTTATCTTTTTTGTTTCACTTAGCATCATATATTTTGTGCATTTGTACTACAGATGTCTATTGGCTGCAACAGTTTTCTGATATTATGGTAAAGCTCTTGGGAACTAGATATTAATTAGTAGAACGTATGGATTTATACATCCCTTTCACAATATCAATTGCTAATATTCTTCCAGCTTTTCCTCCTGTGCATTTTAACTTTTGCAACTAGGAACAAAATCAAAACAAAACTAACATAGTTCATTTTTATGAGATCTGCAGCACATATCAAATCTTTTTTCTAGCATGAGTATTGTCCTGAGTAGATAAGAAACTTTAAGTCTGTTCAGTGTCAATAAGAATAAATGCAGCTTATTGTTCTTAAATGTTCCCTTCTAGATAGCCTACTAAAAGAGATGGCATACATTATTACAGGAAAACAACAGTTAAGAGTGAAACTGAACCTTTTGAAAAGGATCTTATTGATGCTAAATGGAAGGGATATTTTTTACACTTCTTGCAAGAAAAAGAGAGTATTACACTTCCCTTGCGTAATATTTTCAAAGATAGAAGAATAAACATACTTTAGATGGTTTTACTTTTTTTTTTCAGAAGTTCTTTCTTTTTTTTTCCAAAAATATTATACATTAAGTAGCATTTCACATGTGACTACATGTTTTGAAAATCTGCTATAGGTTTTTTCAAATGAGAATGGAAAGCAGAAGTTAGAGAGGAACTCCATGTAAGGGTGAAGGGAATCAGTGCATTTCAATGCTAAACAGCTACTTTTCTCTTAAATAGGTAAATATTGTGAAATAAACAAAAAATCTTTCTCATCTGAGGCTAGACAAGCTTTTTTGGGGCGTTGGGCAGGGCAGATGTGAATTGTTTTGTTCTGAAAATACATTTCTGATTTTTTTTGCGGCCTGTTCAATCTCTCATAATTAATCTTCAATTATTTTCATAAGTACACACTGTATTTTATTTGAAATATACCATCACAACTAATTAATCTGTATTTTTGTATTATTAAACCAATCATATATTCTGAAAACTTAATTTATTTAATTTCAATAAGGATTTTTTTTCCCCTCATCTATGAATAATCTAAATGCTTTCAGAGACTTTTGTACCTTCCTTTTTTTTTTTTTTTTTTTTTAATTTGCTTCTTCTTGAAGTCCAAGGAGCTACCAAAGTGTTTAGATAGAAGCATCCTTCTGATTACCATATCACGCCTGGCATCCCATAGCTATTGTTGAATCAAAGCTCCATTAAGCAGTTTTCCTGTTAGTTGATTACATGTGTCATATCAGCAATAAAACAATCAAATAGTTAAAGAACAACTCAGTAATGATTCGTATTTTGGAAACATATTTTCATTTTTTTACTATAATATTTTTAACCATGTTAGCTTTGAAAATTGTTTTTAAATATTATCAGAGGTACATTCTGTTGGTTGTCTTCTGAATAGCATTCTTGAAGAAGAGATTTGTATACACTTAAGCCAGATGCATTTTTATTAAGTGTAAGAAAGACCATGCTTATTTAAAGACTGTCCTTTCAAGTTATCCCAGAGCTGATTTTTTTTACTAGGAAATGCTAATTTGTTTGTTTTGCTAGGGCTTTCACAGTGTTATCCAGCATAGTGTAGGTCAGTGATGTCTTGGCTTTCAGTCTGTGTATTTTATAAGGCTCTAAATCTGCCTGTCAAGAGAAAGAACAGAAAGCTAACAACTGCTAGTTAAATCAAATCACTACAACTAAATTGGACGAATTTGGTTAGCCTCTGATGCACCCTGGCCCACGTCCATGTCAGCAAGAATGATTGTGTTCAATCAAGGCTAAGCTCATGGGTGAACGAAGCACAGTCCAAGAATACTACAGAACACATTCACAAACTCGTCTTTATATGGACAAAGGGATATCACTCAACATACAGATATGGCTGAGAGTAAGCACTGGGATACTTTTGTTATAATAAATCTCAAAGAAGATTCTAAACCTAATAAATCAAAAAGAAATTTCTGATTATTTTAGGCCTGAATTTCAAATTTTTAATATAATCAGCTCAAATTTCTATCTCCAAGATTGTTTCATTTTCTTTGAAATAAATCTGGAATAGCAGGAGGAATACCCAATGCAGCAGGATCTAGGAATCATAGATCTGTTGTTTTAAATGCAGATTTTCTGTAAATAACATTACATTTATCAGTACTTCTGATAAATATTATTTATTATAGTAGTTTTTATTAATACTATAATTCTTCTAAATAGCTGGCATATTACCCATATTAAAAGCAAGATTTCCCACTCTGAAACATGATCGGTTTAACAGAGCAGTTACACTTAACAATGTTTCACTATAGCTATAGGCATGAAATAAATGTACTAAATTTAACTGATAGTATGAGGGAAAATGAAAAATTTACATTGACCTAGTTTACTAATTTCATTATAAAGTTAATTACAGAATCACAGATTGGTATTCAGACACATAATTTTTTTTAACTAAGGTTTTTACATTTTTAAAATTTTCTATAGAAATTTTAATATTTTGTGGATTTTTTAAACATGAAACCAACAGCTAAAAATAATCACCCTTAATAAATATTTTTATGTTTATTATCTTCTTTTTTTCAGGCTAGGACTTAATCCACCTCTGTTTAATCTTGCCTTGCTGGTTTGAGAACACACCATATTACGAGAAGACTTTTTTATGTTATGTTTGGTGAGCCATGATTCTTCCTTCTTCATGTGATAAATAAAAGATGTTGGAAGATAAAACCACAGTTTTGATGTTAAAAAGGTAACATTTTCCACAATGCAATAATATGATTAACACAGTACACATTACAGTCTAACATAAACTATTTTGGAAATATATTGTTTGCTGAATGTTAGAAGACCAAGCCTAACATGTATTCAATTGTGCCTTCATCTATGAGAACATTCATTGAGCAGTATTACAGAGTAAAATTTGAAAAAAAGTTTAATAAATTAGCAAAAGGTCATACATTTTCCATAGCAACGGAAAAGTACAAGTGGGTAGGCTATAGCAAGTCTACTCTCCACAACTAACACTGCTTGAGGAGTTAGTACTCTTGTTAGAAACTAATAAATAAATAATATTCAGCAATTTTTTTATCTTTCCTAAGATCCTAAAGCATTTCTAATAAAGTTGACCTTTTTCCCTACTTTCTAAAGGGGACACTTCTCATGTATTAGTGATGGTTTTAAAAGCCTTTTCTCCAAGACTGCATTTCAGCTGCCTTCTGGCTTATGGGTCTGACCAAAATGCATCAGTGACTGAGTCACAAAATTGCAAATCTGTCCTTAAAATTTTGGTAAGATTATAATTTTGGTGTTCTGTGTTGGTTAGGGAGAACCCAATCTCTCCTGTGATCTCAGTAACTTGATAAGTGTTTTGTAAAAAACAAGTGAGCATTTGGAATAAATGTGTAGAAGGTTGTTTAAACAAGCATTTAAAAATAATGAATGTAAAAGACAAGTATAACATGAACTAAAAATCTTGTAAAATGTCACAGAAAACTGCAATAGCAATTACAGAGAGACAGCTTAGTTTCAATATAGACAGATGTAATGTAAAGAGCACATGCAAGACAGTATATTGTATTGGCTGTCCATGGCAGCAGGGGACTGCAGGGATGACCTCTATGAGGAGAGGTTCAAAAGAGCTGGTTCCAGTCAGTTCCATCTGGCTCCTATGGACCCACTGCAGGACACAGCTGAGCTCATCAGCTGTTAGATGTGCCTTTATGAAAACATGTTTCTAATAATAATAATAAAAATCATTGAAAATTAGGTTTTAAGAATTACCTGATTTAGCTAATTTTGACCACTTAGTCAAGACTAAGCTTGCTTTGCATTTAATTTGCTTTCCTGTTTTGAAACTTTTGACATACAACCAACAGAGATACTACTCAGAGAAACTGGCTTGTATAAAACTAGAACATGCTGGGTTCTTTTCTATGAAATGCCTGAGGAAATTTGTTACTTTGGTGAAAATCTTGTGTCTCTAGCTATACTTCCTTCCCCTATTCCTTTCTCTTGATTAGATGCAAGGAATCCATGTAATATTCCATTCACTTGATATTTTTAGTTGGTGTTTTGATCATAAATAGAATATCTATACTGGGAAAAAAGCAGTAGTATGTTGGAGGAAAAGAAATGAGAGCTGGCTCTTAAGTGAACACACATACAGACACTTGGTATACAAGAAGAATAAACATGACATGCTGACCTTTGGAGAGATGTTTATGATATTTTAGGAGACCAGCTACAATGCTCCAACCTTTCAAAGAAATCAAACATGACTATAAATATTTAAGGAATAAAAATAGATTAGAATTTTTCCAATACATTTTTTTAAAAAAAAAAGCTCCCTGCATTGACAATGAACCAAGCGGTACATAGTGGTGGTTTTGTCCTGGCTGGGTGCCCAATGCTCATCAAGTTGTTCTATCACTCGCCTTCCTAAACTGGTCAGTGGAGAGAGAAATTTAACAAAAGGTCTGTGAGTTGAGATAAGGACAGGGAGACTATTCAGCAATTAGTGTACTGGGCAAAACAGACTCAACTTCAGGAGGAAAGGATTGATTTATTAATGAACAACCAGAACAGGGAGATGAGAAATAAAACCAAACACCTCTCCCCACTCTTCCCCCTTTCCAGGACTTTCCTACCTTTGCCTCCAGTGGCACAGAGGATTGAGGATGGGGATTACAGTCATTTCATTACAGATGGGCTTTGCCACTCCTTCTTCTCAGAGAGGCCTCCTCACACTTTCCATTGCTTCACTGTGGAGTGCCCTCCCACAGGAGACAATCCCTCATTAACTTCTCCAACATGGATCCTTCCCCTCTTCAAGAACTACTTTAACATGGATCTTCCCATGGGGACAGCTCCTCACACACTGCCCCAGTGTGTGTCATTCACCAGGAGAACAGTCCTTCAGGAAGAGACTGCTCCAAATGGATCCCTTAAGGATCACAAGTCTTGAAACTAAACATGGTCTGGCATGGGGTCTTCTCACAGGCTCCCAGCTCCTGCCAGGAACTTACTCCAAAGTGGACTTCCCACAGAGTCACAGCCTCCTTCAGGCATCTACCTGCTCCAGTGTGGGGACCTCCATGGGCTGCAAGTGGATCTCTGCTTCCCCATTGTCCTCCATGGGGACAGGGACACACCAGCAGGAGGAGAGCTGCCACACCACGATCTTCACCACAAGTCACAGGGGAATCTTTTCTCCAGGGCCTAAGCATCTTCTTTTCCTCCTTCTCCACTGACCTTGGTATCTACTGAGATGTTTTTACATTCTCCCTCCCTGTTGCTGTTGTAGTTCAGCAACTGTGCAGCAACTTCTTCACCTTCTCAAATACATTATTCACAGACATGTTGCCTCAGTCACTAATTTTCCAGGCCTTGGTCAGTTGTAGGTCCATCTTAGAATATAATAGTATTAGCTCTACCAGCTACAGGGGAAGTCTCTGGCAACTCTTTGTTTAAATAAGACACTCCTGTAACATCCCCCACTGCCAAAACCTGGCCCAGACAAAACCACTACATACGTATATCACTGTATTAATTATATTTTTACCAGTTCCTAAACATTCAAGATACTGTTTGTTTAGTAGATCTTATTGCAAATTAAGTTTCTATGTGCATATTCAGGAGGACAAAATAAGATCATATCATAATGTTGGGTGCTATTTTTTCCTTTGGTATAACCTGTGGACAAAATTAATAACATGAAAGATAAAATACTTCTATGTAAAGCCAATCCATTTTGGTGTACCCAAAGTGTTTGGAATGGAAATAATCTGAAACTTAATATTTACTTTCTGTATATTTTTCTCCAAGGTGAAAGGAGAATATCTTGTCAAATATTACCCAAAGGACTGACATGAGCAAAAAAGCTGTGTTAACCCTCGCAAAAGAAGAAAAAGTATACTATTATTTCTATGTGACATTTTTCAAATAATTTATTTATCAAATAAAAGCAGTATGTCTTTTAAATGTTTTCATTTTTGTTTTAAAAGTTACATAACAATTCTGTTTATGAGTTGAACTGCTGATATTTTAGAAAACATGTTCTTAGAGATATAAGGAATACCTGTATTTCTTCTTATTATTATCAATGTCAATAAAATTCATAAATAGCATCTTATGAGCTGAAACAGAAAGAACCATTCTCTGCTGATGTCATGCTATGAACAGAGTACAAAGATAAAAACAATTAGAAGTACAGATGAAAGTAAGAAGAATCTAAAGACATTCTGTTATACTTCACACACCAAATAAACCCATCAATGTACAGAGAAGTAGAATGCAGCTTTCCAACTCTGCATAAATTATTACAGCAACCATTTAGACTTGAATAAAGATGTAAACCAAACAGGGCCACAAAATTGTCACAAAATTTATGTCAGCAGTACTGCAGGGATAACACATACCATGCAGTACAAAAGCTAAATGAGACAGTATTTAAAGATGTTTTGCAAAAAGATCCACTTTATCTTCAAAAAACTCTGAATCTGTGGATTGTTGAAAAATGTGCTGACAAGACATATATAAGGTTTTCTCTTTCACTGAAAATCTTTGTCATTTCATTTGTCTTGCTCCAGAATTTAGATCTTATGTTTTCTAGATGCACTAACTCAAACGCTTCAAATTAATATGAAAAGCAATTATCAATATCCATTTCAGGTTACTTAAGCTGCTCCTTTACTAAAGCTCCTTTTTTCATTTAATTATTTTTCCAGTAAACTTCTGTTATCTTTTTACTCATTTAAATAGCCTAAAATGATTTCTCTTGTGTATCTGTTTAGTAATAAAATAATACTATAAAAAGCAAGATATTTTTCACATAAGGATACATTCCCACTTGGCAAAAAAAACTAGTCAGTCTTCTTTTTAACAATATCTGAGGGCAAATTGATCAAAGCAAACTGATATATGCTAACAATTACTTTGGAGAGATACTCAGGAGACTGTTCTGTGCTAGGAATTCTAAATGGGCAGTAGTTCACTACGTTGGAGCTTCAGGGTACATCAGACCAATATAACTGTGGTCAATGCAACTCTAAGATTACAGTAACAAGCCCTACTGAGAGACAGAATATAATTGCATAGACTTGCTACCAACTTTATATGCAGACACAGTTTTCTTTGCAAGTCTCAGATTTTTTCTGCCAGGAAAGTAACACATAGATCTACCTTGAATAGAAGATCCACAGTTTTATGGAGTTGTCTTTACTTCACCTTCTTTACTGTGTAAGCACAGGCAGCCCACTACCACATGTGCTGGATGTACTCTATTTCCTTTATGAGTTGCTTAGCTCTCACCAAATCTAGTCCAATCAATCCAGGATAAATTTAAATCTGTTTCTTGTAAAAGGAAATATAGGAGCTCTCTTGCATTTTGTATTGCTATAACTCACTGTCTTTTTTCTGTATTATTTTTCTCTCCCCCACAGCCACCTACGTATTGTCACTTTATGAGTACTGAAACCCAACACTGAAAGAAGTAGACACAGTTTTGCAAATGTTCCCTAACCACTGAGCCTGTCAAACATTTCTGATCACATTTCTTGCTAGCAGTCAAGCCTTCAGTTGTTTAATACTGTGACACACAATTTTCCACTCTTCTCTGTAAAATCACATCATTCTTTAAGGTTATGTTTGTAACAGAATTATAAAAGTGATTTGAAGATGATCCTGCCATTTTTTTTTTCATGCAGCTAGCCCCCCACTGTCTTGCAAGGCTGAAGCCTGAGAACAGTGTTATTGCAAGATAAAATAACTGGTATACACGTTCCCAAGGAAATCTTAGAAGTTGCTGTCTTGTCTTAAGTAGATGTGGCCACAGTTCTTTCTTCAATATAAGGTTTAAATTATAGATTTTTCCTTTGGTGGAGAAATAAGAGATTTTCAGACACTTGATGCTATTATTCAATATCTTTATTTAATTGCATTTCAAAAGTAGGTAAAAATTAGGTATGTTAAGATACATCACTTGGCTTTTTCAGCTACTATTCTAAAGTTTACTTAAGTTAATGAGTATGAATAATGTTGAGAAGACTGATTAGTGTTGGTTGCTTTTAATTTTTAAACTTTTTAAAAACATGCCCCAGTGAGTTGGGAGGGAACAAAATAACAAAGGATGTTGTAGACTGAGACAAGGGCAGGGAAGCTCACTGCCAATTATGGTTCTGAGCAAACAGGCTCCACTACTAGACTTAGAGAGGAAAATGAGGAGAGTTTATTCCACTACCTACAAGAAACAGAACAGAACGAAAAGCAAACAAAGAAAAAGATGATGAGAAAACTACAACCAGCACTGTATTTCCCACCCTTACCCTCCTTTCTTCCCAGACTTAGCTCACTGCTCCTGATATCTCTACCTCCTCCCCCCTCAATAGCTTAGAGGGAGTAGGGAATGGAGTATGGAATGGAGGGTGTGATCAGTCTCTCACAGATGGTGTCTGTGGCTTCTCTCTTCCCAGAGGAGGATGATTCCTTGTGTTCTTCCCCTGCTACAATATGGGGTCCCTCCTCTGAGACACAGTTCTTAATGAATCTCTCTGGTGTGGGATCTTTCCTAACGGTTACAGTTTCTATTACAGTTACAGGACATGGCCTCCTCTGAGCATAGTCACTGCCCCTGTCAAGGGGTCTTTAACAAAGGGCAAACAAATCTCCACTTTATCACTCCTCCCTTCAGAATGTAGGAGCAAATTGGCTCTAGCACACCTCATTTCTCACTGACTTTGCGATCTGCATGGTCACTTTTCTGTCTCTCTTCCAACTCCCTCTAGCACCACCAACCGTAAAAGACGGAAGAGCTGAACAGCAAGAAGAAACAGGAAGAACCATCCTCTTCCAGTTTCTTCTTAAAAAGTGATCATGGAGATGCCTAATTGGCTCAGCCCCAGAAGTGGGTCTGACTCAGAGCTGGGGAGAATTTCAAGCAACTTCTTTCAGGAGTCAGCTTTATAGCTCCTTTCCCCATACCAGAAATGGCTCCATGTCAAACCATGGCAGTGCAGTATGTTTTATTCTTTACGCACAACTATGATTTTGTCCTTTATGTCCATAGTCCCTTAGCCAAACACTTGTTAAAAGATTTGTGGTTTTTTTCCTAGCCATGTTAGCAGATATGAGTATTAAATGCTAAGAAAGTATTTTTTTTAAGCTAGTAAGTTTTCATGTAAGAGCTGAGAAGGAATATTTAATGTCTAAGGCCAGAGAAAAACCAGATATTTAGAGATATGGAAAAACTGATGGCGATAGAGAAGATTTCCAACGAAGATGAATGACACTTTTATTACTTGTAAAAATGCATAAATACAAACCCCACAAACTTTACTCCAGAAATTTCCTAAAATACAGTTTAAAATCACACAAATAACTACTGTTAAATTACAACTGGAAAAATAGTTTTTACTTGAAATTGTCCATGCATAAATGCATAGTTTTCCAGTGAGAGGACTTACACATATATCTACACAACTGACACCGCATGCAGTTCACACATGCAGTTTCAGGGGGAAAAATAAGTAAAATACTAAGATTATTTTTCTGTCTCAATAGAAAAGAAATTTTACACATTTATTCTGAATAATTTGTAAACAGCCTAAAGTATTATTTGCTGAAGATATATGACTAAGCCTCAACCATAAATATTTTGAATCTTTACAGATAATTTATGCTGTTAGTAGCACAGTAAGCCAGATGAAATACAAATAATAAAGAAAAAGTTGACATAAATAGTAGTATAAAAAATAAATATGGATGCAGACAGTATTTTCCCCATTTCCCATTCTAAGATTCTTCCTAACAGATTGTCACAAACAAAAAAAACCCAAACAAACAAAAAGAACCAAATCATCTGCAGACAGTGAGGTAGACTAGGCCTGGCCTGGAGGGTGAAAATCAGAGATTTGAAGCCTAGTCAGAGGCCAGTAACTAGTGGTGTACCTCAGAGGCCAATACTGGGTTCAATTCTGTACAATATCTTCATTAATTGTCTGGATAATAGACAAAGAAGAGGAGATGGGATCTTGACTGCAATTACCATGAGACAAGATGATTTCAGATCCCTCAGTGTTTAAGATCTTGAAGAGACTCCTGACTTTATGAAGGTGAATTTCTGTTTACTTAGAGAAGTAGTAAGCAAGATCACATATACAGTGGCTCTAAAAAACAAAGGAGCTTGGGAGAATTGTGTAGTATTTGAAGAAAAGTTCCTCCAAGTACAATTCATGCTTATCTGTGACGCATAGTAAAACTATGTAAAACTTCATAGTAAAACTTCACTAAACAGGGAAGTCCTCCTTGTACTTAAACACTAAAATTATGCATATGGTAGTACCAGAGACAGACTATCAAGGATGAACACAGATGCCATCTCAAATATATAGGAAAAAATTACAGTAAAAACTCTACTGAAGCTGAAACTGCAGAAATACATTAGGTGTAACCACAGAGGCATTTACAGATATTTCAGCAGCAGAAGGAAGATCAAGGAAAATGTTGGCCCATTGCTGGACAAAATAAGTAATCTAAAGAAAAAGTAAACAGGAAAAGTTGGAGGTTAGCAGTGCCTGCGTTGCCCCTGTGTTTACTGACATAATCCACTTTCAGACCTCCCAAGTCTCTGTAACTAGTCACAAAGTCTGAGGATGGAAATATTATTCATGAGAGAAGAGAATTCTATTAGAGATTATTTATGCAAATTAAACATACACTAGTTCATAGAGTGGAAGGGATGCATCCAAAAGTGCTAAAGGAGATGGTTAATGTCATTGCAAGGCTGCTGTATATCATCTCTGAAAGGTTATGTGAATTGTAGAGACTTCCAAAGTCCAGAAACAAAAAACTGTATGAGCTACCTTAAATAAAGAAAAGAATGAGAATCCAGAGAATTGACGGAGTGCCAGTCTTGTCTCATAACCTGGGAAGATTATGAAGGAAATCCTCATACAAACCCATTTCTAGGCTTCTGAAGGATGGAGGTGATCATTCTATGATCCATATGGTGTATTTGGAACCTTGAAGAAGACACTGTACTTAAGGAGCTAGTGACTTTGGGTGAGTCATGTCTATTTTATTGGGCCCTGTACTTCAGACTTGAGAAGCCTATATGTCAGCATGTGTAACTGCTGTTCAACTCCATATACGCAACATTGGGACATGCTGGAACATTCTGGAATGCTGACATACAGGTCCACTCTGAACTCTAGTGGATAGCATGATAGTGATAGTTCGTATCTCTCAGAAGATACAGGGTTTGGTTTGCTACCTGACATAAAAGGCACCACTACACAGGAGAGAGATAGAACCTCTCCATGGACAGGATTTGTGCAGTGTGCTGAGGGACTTTGTTCAGATTCTATCTGTTCCTATACAACAGTGGGTCTCACAGCAAAGGATGGCACATGATTTACTCCCTATCTGCATTTTTCTTCCTATCAACGCAGTTCTTATTAACTACTTCCTGTCAAGCTTTTCTCGCTGAGAACTGGAAAGACCTCTGCATCCTGTGCAACCACCTGTAGCAAAACATATGATCACAATCAGAAATAATGTCACAATTTATTAAATCAGTCGTTACATTTAACACTGCTTTCCTTTCAGCTACACTAAGTTTCAAAGCCACTAAGTTGCCCAAGACTGTCAGAAATATATAATAAAATACTAGAGTAGTACAGTATACCAATGCAAAAATTGATAATTGCAAAAAAAAATTTTTAACAACTGATGTAGAAAAAGTAAAAAGATAAGAAATTTGAAATTCCAATGTCAATTTTGAGTAGTAATTTCAAGATTTCATTTTTTTTAATCTGAACCATTCAGAGAAAAACAGAATAATTCTAAAATATGTGTAAAATCTAGCAATAAACACTGATATAAAAATTAAATTAATTACATTTTTAATTAATATTATTATACTTGTATCCTATGTATAAAATGCATAACGTTAGCTACCCCTTACTATTGCTAGAAATAGATATTTATGAAATATTTAAAATTTATGCAAATAACAGTCTCTTCTTAAAAATAAAAACCAGCTCAGTATGGGTATATTTATCTTTATTCTTATTTTTAAATATTAAATGAATCTTGTTGATAAAAAGAAAAAAATGGCTGATGATTTATTTAATAAGTTCAGTCTTTGAATAATTTCTCAGTCTAGAATACTGTTATTTTACATCAGTATCAAATGCTCAGTATTACAGCAAGGTTCGTGCAGGCTCATCTCTGTCATTCTGGACATCTGGCACATATGATGAACAACATGAATGCCTTAAGCCTTTTTTCTTAATGTCCATTAAAAGCATGGTGAATGGCTGACAGGTAGGCCATTGAAGTCTTGTAAGAACATGCTCAAGGCAAATCCTCAACTGTGTGGTACCAGTTCGACAAAATGAGAAACTGCAGTTAAAGACCATCTGTTATAGCAAAGGTTATGCACCATTGACTTGAGATCCTTTGAACAAACCTGGAATGACAGAATAACTGTGCTATACTACTGCTGTACAGAAATACAGGCATAGTGGATTTAAGAAAATACATCTATGGAGTTTAAGACTGCTAATATGCTGTGATAATCTGACTGATTTTTTATCAGCCAAGCTATAAAACATGAAATCCTCAGTCATTAAAAGAAAAATATACTCTCTATATATGTATATTTATGCATATATATATTCTCATACATTTTCCCATTTAAAGCCTATTAAATTATCATCCACTGTGTTTAAGTAGACCCCTATCTAACAATCCTTTGCAAGGCTATCAGGATTTCAGCTGAGATCTACTCATTAAGCATTCTGATTAAAACCTGAAAGAGCTGCAGTTTTTAAAGCAGTTGTAAATACAAGTAATAGGCTGAAGATCTTCAGCTAGCTAGGGTATGCACTGTTATATATTTACAGTGGATTCTGTGGAATTTGTATTTTAAAGCATGTTTTCAGATAGCATTACTCTTTTTACTGTTAATATCACTTATATAAGTTGTCTTTCAAACAACTGAATATCCTTTTACACTGCTTTTCTGTATTCATCCTTGATAATCTGTCCCTAGTATTACCATATGGATAATTTTAGTTTTAAGTTTACATTTTTGAACATTTTAAAACTAGGATTTATCTAAACAAAGAGAGCCTGATTTACTTCATAGCATTTAAGATTTGTGTATCTTTTCTATATTGAAGATTTTTCATCAAAATCCAGAATTTTCTCTCCATTCAGGTTTAAATTTTCAATGTCTTAGAAACCAGGAAGCAAAGCAGATGAAATTTCCCCCTTATGGAGCCAATCAATGTTTTTTTGTTGTTGTTTGTTTTATTTTCCTGGAGTAAAGTTAATTTTCTTTAGAATAGCTACTATGGAGAGATGCTTTGGTCTTGTGTTGGATACAGTGTTAATAATTCAAGGATGCTTTCAGTATTGCTGAGCAGTGTCAAGGGCCTTTTCTACTTCTCATACCACCCCACCAGTGAGTAGGCTAGGAGGAACAGTTTGCTTGGGAATCTGGGAGGGAACACATCTGGGACAGCTGACCCCAACTGACAGAAGATAGAGCCCATACCATATGACAATGTACTCAGCATATTAGTCTGGGAGAAGAAGAAGGGAGGAGCATTTGTCCTCAAGGAACCCTGCTTTCCTGGAGATGGCTGAATGCTTGCCTACTGGTGGGAAGTAGAGAAGGAATTTCTTGTTTTCCTTTACTTGTACATGGTCTTAGCTGTACCTATTAAACTATCTTCATCTCAACCTATGAGTTTTCTCACTTTTACCATCTCCTCATCCTGTAAGGGGCTCTGTGATGCTTTATCGCTGCCAGGGATTAAAAAATTACAATGATAGAAAGAATGAAGATTACCATTGCCAGTAATCAGAAGGGAAGGTAAGTATATGGTGGGGGAAAAAAAAATGACCAAATACACCAAAATCCATTGATCCTATTTGAGAAAGTAATGTGATGATATTTGAGAAAAGATTGCATGTGTTATTGTATTGTTCCAGCAACCCTAATTTATGATGGAGTGTTGTGGAATCAAAAAGACTCCAAAAATATTTATCTCTTTTCTTTCATGTCTGATACTTAGAAATAGTCAAGATTCTCATTTAACATTGAAATTTGCCAGGGAAGTCTTTAGGCTAGGTTCCTGGATTGGATTTTATTCAGTTACTAAAACTAATGCTCCAATGTTGAAAGCTTCGATTTGGTTGAAATGTTTTACTGCAGTCAGATAGATATTACCAGTTAGAAAAGTACGATGCTTTCAAGCAACAGTTTACTGAGGTATCTTGGCAGCTGAGAGGATGTATTATTTTTCAAGAAGAACAGATAGAATTAAATTACTTGTTCAAGCAATTAAACTGTACTACTTAGATTTAGGAAAGTATGTTTTCTTGTGAAAAGTTATGTGTTTCAGCATACAAGATTGAAAGGCATGGATGCCTTCCAATTTGAGGGGAAAAAAAAAATAAAACACTTACATCTTTCTTCCTGACTCAAACCTTATTTTTCTGAGAAGGATTTTTTTTTTAAAAAGTGCATACAATACCTACAGTAGTCAAAAAATTGTTATAAATTATACTTTTCTGTTTGTATACATTCAGGGCTATAAAATCTATGTTACACGTGTATCACACTGTAAATATCATCTTACCCTCCAGAAAAGAATGAAGCTTTATTCTGCTAATTAGTAATGATCTTGTAGTAGTTGAGGATCTAAAGAGGTAAGAGTTTACATGAGAGTGTTTACCAAGTGAAGTGCCCTTTCACATCTGTGATATGTCATGGAACAGTTCATCAAGGAGTATAATTTTGAGCTGTTTTGATTTGGTTTTTTTATTTCCCCTGTGATTGTTATAGCTTAAAGAAGGAATCTTACCACTGTTTACAAAATCACAGCTTCTCTGGGTATGCCTATTTATTCCAAGTCAGTGCTAGACCAGGTAATTTCCACAGTGCCTGATTTATTTCAGCTTGTTTGTCACTATTCTCAAATTAGATTGATTCTCCTTTTAGAAAGCAAATCTTTTTAACCTTGCAGATCTCATCGTCTGAGTTAAAGCTCAACTGTTTTCTATAAAAGTAAAATGCTTTAGTAGGCTTCTTCTCCAAGAGTAGCACTCAAGACAAGTAATTTATTTTTATAAGGAATATAAATAAAACAGAAATAGAGGAAAATATCTCAAGAAAACTACAGCATGTCTTCCTTTACAACACCCTGGTTGGTTTATTTTATTTCTTGCAGAAGGTCTACAAGCTGTTGCAGTTGGCTATCTGTAGGAGGTCCTCAAGCTGTTCATGAAGAATTTAGGTAAGTAAAAGTACGAGGTTTTTTTTCCTCTTCTCACTGTTAGAGGTACACATTAAGATGCTTCCACAGAGAGTTGATTAACAACCTGCATATTAGTTAAATATTTGTTGGTTATTTAACAGCTATGTAAATGTAGTCTTTCCTATAAGTAAAAAATGTTTATGCTCTGAATTCACATATCTATCCATTAAATGACATTAATAGATAAATGTGTTTAAAGCAAAAATGACATAAAAGTATCAAGAACAATCAAAATGCCTCTGACCTATGTAGTTACTTTTGGTAACAGAATTGTTTCACAGTGATAGAAAAAAGGGAGTCATTTTGACATTTCTCAGCTTAAGTTCAGAAAAACCAAAAAAGAATAAAAAGCATGAATCATTATTGTTATTTGGATAAGAAGAAGTTTGCAAACAACTAATCACAGCTTACAATAATTATACAAGCTAGGCTGGACACATTACATATAGAAATACAAAAAGTTGTAGGAATCCTTGATGAATTCATTAAAATATATGTTATTTAATGTTGTTAAAGTATTACGCAGATTAATAGCAGGTTGACAGACTTACCTTTAAGATAGTGATTAATACAAAACACTGTTAAATGGGATGCTTCAAGTAGAGTTCTGAGGGAATAAGTAATTAGGAAGTAGCTAGGAAGACATTTGTTTTGTGTTATTCTAATTTATAGCATTTTGAAAGTAAGACCCTCAAAAGACCTACAAAAACTGAAAAAAAAGTGTAAGAGACTAAAAAAGATTTTTAAAATTACCTTATAGAAAGTTTCATAGGAAATATATACCATGTGATTTAATATATATTATAATTTACATATATATAATATATACAGTCAAAGAAACACATTGGCTATAAACAAGTTACTGATTTTCTTGACTGCTCAATGTTTGTATTTCTCAAAGGTAGGTAATACTATTAATTAATATACTTTCCTCTGAATAAAAAGAATGGGAATACATATTTTCATAAGTACTTAAAATAATGAAATATAAATATGTTTCTTCAAATAAAATATTTTCATTTTGAAGAAAAGAAGAAAATTAATCAGCTCAATTTGCACATGATTCTTAAATCTTAACAATATGAAAATAATACTATTGGACAACGGATTTGATACATAAAATAATCTTTCTCTAAAATAGCCAGGGCAAAATTAATGTTTTATCAATGAGTTAATATACAATTTATATTCAAAATAGAACAAGTTCTGTAATACTTACTATAGAATTATTTTTTTTATTTTGTATAAAAGTTGTAAAACACTCTGATTTTTTAAATAGCTGAACATTCATGGCTAATCTGTTAGGAAAATGCTGTTTTAAAATTAAAAATAAAGATAAAACCAACAAAGTTATTTTTTAGTTGTTAATGTTGTCTTCTAATCAATTTGTATTTCAGTGCCATTGGCTACACAAATCTAGGCATATATTGGTCCATATGCACTGTAATACTATTTAGTTCCCTTGAGGCTACTTACAAGTAGCCTTGTGCATTCATACATTCACAAACTTCATTTAGAGAGATCATAAGAGCAGAGTTACATGTGCAGCATCATGACTTTTTTAGACAGAGACAAAAAGAATGTTGTATAGAACTTTTTTCTAGAAATATGGAAAAATAGAAATTAAAATTATCTATTACTTTCAGTTAACTAAATTTAGGATACTTTGCTCATCTAGAGAAAAATTATTCCTGTTTTCCAGTTTGACTGTCATTCAGCTATAATAATATTTACTTCTTTAGGATTCAGGCCAAAGTGTTCATCAGACTATAGAAACTGGCTTTTGGTTTTGGCTATTTCTCTTTTTCTGTTTGAGGTTTTTTTAAATTATTTTTATTGGTTGGGATTCCCAAAGACTGTGCTGAGTGGACTGAATAAGCTTTCTCAGTGATTCAGAGATTATCACAGCTATGTTAGCTGCATTAAATGACACAATATTTGAGATGGTTTTCATTCTCTGTCCTGATTAACAAATCATATCAAATGATGACCAATCTAACTCAAAATTTCCCTGATATCAAAGATCATATTGTCTCCACTCAAAACTATACAGTGTAATGGTTACCATATTGTCTAAAACTAAGAATATCTTACAATCAAAGAAGTTTTAGACTGGTTTCAGCAAGGGAGCTACATGATCAGGTCAATGCCTAGCACTTATGCAGCAATTTGTTTTCACTCTCCATTTCCCCTTCACCCAAGTTCCCTTTGCCTTTTATTTTTCTTATATCCCCAGAAAACCTTCTGTTGCTGATACAGCAATACATCTACAACCAAGAGACTAAAAAAAAAAAATCAATGTCCTTAAGCGAATCCCTCATATTATCCGTTATGTCAAGAAGGAGAAAAGCACTACAGAACACAAGCACTTGAACTGAATAGGCTGAATTTAGAAAACATTAGTCCAATCAGCCTCCAGCAAAATTCAGCAGATAGCAGTAGGAATAATGTGCTTGACAAGGAGCTGGCTGTTGTCATTGTGAGGCCACTTGATATCACAGTAACTAGGATATGTATCCGAGGACTGGAGTTTATTGAGTTTGTGTGGCAAAGTTTGGGAGTATAGGAGGAGGGACCAGGGGGATGAGAGAGGGGGAGAGGGTAGACAACAGCAGCCACCTCCTGTGGATGGCTTCTGTGAGAAGTTGTCAGATGCTTCCCCCAGCTCAAGACAGCCAATCTGAGCCACTCAGCAATAATGGCTGTTATAACATCTTAGCCAATCAGCAAACACTTCTGTGATAATATCTTTAAGAACAGGAAAAAAAACCAACCTTCTGCAGAACAGCAGCTGGGAGAGATGAGTGAGAATATGTCAGAGAAAGATTCTGGCAGACATTAAAGTTAATGAAGAAGGAGATGGAGGGAGGTGCTCCAGGTGTCGGAGCAGGGATTCCTCTGCAGCCTGTGGTGCAGCCCATGATGAGGTATGCTCTACCTCTGCAGCTATGGAGGCATAATGGAGCAGAGATTCACTTGTAGCCTGGGCAGGACACCGTGCAGGAGCAGGTGGGTGATCCTGAAAAAGCCTGTGACTCTGCAAAGAACCTGTACTGGACCCCACCTGGATACATTCCTGTGCGACCTGAGCTAGGTGGGCCTGCTTCTGCAGGGGTATTGGACTAGCTAGTCTTTAAAGGTCCCTTCCAACTCCTACCATTCTCTGATTCTCTATGTTCCTGATAAGAGTTAGGACCATGTGGGAGACCCACTTTGAAACACTTTGTTTCTGAAGAACTGCACTTAATGGAAAGGGCTCAAGATGCAGCAGTTCGTGAAGAGCTGTAGCCTGTGGGAAGGACTCACATTGGAGAAGTTCATGGAGGATGTGATCCTATGCTAAGCAGGGGAAGAGTGTGAGGAGGAAGGAGCAGAAGAGATAACTTGTGACAATTGCATTTCACCTCCCTCTGCACTACTCAAGGTGAGGAAATGGAGAAACTGGGACTGAAGTCGAGCCTGTGAGGAAGAGAGAGATGAGAGTAAGGTGTTTTAAGATCTGTTTTTATTTCTGATTCTACTACTCTGATTTTCATTGGCAATATATATTTTTTCCCCAAGTTGAATCTGTTTTTCCATGGTGATATTTAGTGTCTCCCTGTCTTTATTTTGACCCAGGATTCTTTTGTTATCTTTTGTCTCCACTGCCTTGCTGAGAAAGAAGAGCTATAGGACAGCTCCTAAGTGTCACCTGGTGTCCAGCCAAAGTTAACCCACCACATGGATGAAAGCAAAAGTAATTTCTGTCTTCAAAAAGGTCAAGATGGAGGACCCAGGAACTACAAATCAATTAGCAATATGAAGTCTAGTTGGAGGTCGATAACTACCTCAGAGTTAAATACCATGTCCAATCTCATTAAATATTTTCATTACTGATCTGCAGCAGAAGGTACTCTGATAAAGTGTGCTGATAATACAAAACTGAGATAAGCGGCTGATGCACCAGAGGGTCATCCTGCTATTCAGAGGCAGGCTGGAGAAATGGATTGACAGACATATGGTGAAATTCAGCAAGGGGACCTCTATGCACCAGTAGACAATACAATGGGCTGACCAGCTGGAAAGTAGCTTGACAGAATAGGACCATGGGACCTTGGCAGACACAAAATTACCATGGGCCAGTATTTTCCCCTTGCTGGAAAGTGGCTGATGGTATTCTTAATTGCACTAGAAAGTTTGTTGTCAGTAAGTCAAGGGAGGTGATCCTTCCCCTCTATTCCGAAGCAACCTGGACTGTACTTCTGTGTCCAGTTATGGGCTCCTCAGAAGAAGAGACATGGCCATGCTGGTCACAGTCTAGCAAAGGTTCCCTAAGATGATAAATAAAGCATCCATCAAATTAAGAAGGGCTGAGAAAGCCAGGAATGTTTAGTCTAGAGAAGAGAAGCCTGAAGGGGACCTCAACAGTGTATGAAAATACCTGATGAGATGGACTAAAGAATATGGAGCACTCTTTTCACTGGTGTCCAATAACAAAGGAAGAGGCAAGGGGCTCAAACTGAAATACAAGAGATTCCTTCTGAATATCAGGAGGCATTCTCCTACTGTGAGTTATTGAGCACTGACACAGGTTTCTCAGAGAGGTTGTGGAGTCTTCCATGTCTGGTGTAAAAGTACAGGTACTTAATTAAATTCAGCAGAGATACTCATTTCTGTTTCTTCAAATTATCCCACATATTTGAAGAGAGTTATTTAGGAAAAAAATATAAGTATGTCTGACTTTTTTACAGCAAGTATGGAGGGCTTTTCTGCACTTTTGCATAAAATATATTTGCTAATTTCAGGTAACATACTTTCATTGTTCTCAGTTTACTATTTACATTTTGTTCTACCTTTCTAAAAAGTACTTTCTCTTCTTGTCGTGCTGATTTATTAAAGGTTTGTTATGGTGTCTTGCAGTAAAACTTGACAGAACATTCAATTTATGCTCACTTGAACCTTGTCATACTTACTGGGTTTTCAATTTTTCATTCATTGCTAATGAATATGTGATTTATTTCAGATAAATTACTTTAATGCACAAGAAATCTTGAAAGTTTTTTGTAAGGAAGATATTTTCTTTACCTAGCTGAAAATGAAATGGTTAGCTCACTAAAGCAACACAGAAACAGGTAGAAACTGAATTTTCTGTTATTTAAAATTCAAAAAAGGCAAGTAAAACCCAAAACTATTTCAAAAGAAAAGGAAAATGACACAAATCATAATAATATTTTTTAAGAGAATCAAAACTAACAGATAACTTTAAAATTATTTACTTATATTTTTGTAATCCAGCTACTCCATCAATAACAGATTTTGTGGCCATTCACCACATTAATTCTCAATGTCTGGCAAAAATTAGCAAGAAGAAATATCATCATGCAGCCTAGTGGTTAGGGTGCTAAGATGGTTTCAGTTTTCCTCTCATCCTAACTTTGTGTTCTCCTAAACATATCATTTGATTACACTTTACAAAGCAAATAATTTTTTCCTACAGTTATTGGTCACTGATAAAGATAATATAATAAGTTTCCAATTCGCCTTCTGAAAAAATTAAAAATTTTACCTTGTTTTCTTTTCTAGGTTGTCCTTGTTATTCCTTACTATTGTATCTCATTTCTGTTTTAATTTTAAGTATTTTTTTAAGACTTCCATTTAATAGTAAAAGGAAGAACAACTTGAATACTTCACTGGAAATCGGAAAAAGCTTTTTGACCTGTTGTCCTCTAGATTGTCTTCTAAAGATAAAGACTACTGCTTCATGTAATAGCTCAACACTTCAAGGTGCTGTTATGGACTATTTTGTCAATGATTCACAAATTAAGGACTCTGTAAGAAATCTTTGGCATGATAAGATATAACAGGATATAACAGGTATAGTAGAGATATTATGAGCAATCATGTCATCTAACAGCAGTGCTCCACTGAGATTCTTCTAAAAAAAAAAAAAAAGGATTGACTCAAATGAAATCCTAGATCTGATTAAAAGCAAATAAAATGACTAGAATTCATTTCTAACCTCACAGGGTCGATATGCTTGTCCTGATATCCTACAGCTAAAGAGAAAATATCTGAAATCTCATGATATGACTTTGTATTTTCTGCTAGACATGTGGAAAAGTTTTGGGACCAGCTATTCAAACTGTCTCTGTAAAAAGGGGAGGGAACTGCTGTTCTGCCCCCCAAAACAGTTGCCTAAACTTCTCCTGGCTCTGAGTTTGGACCCACTTGCAGCCTGACTGAGCCAATGTCGCACCTCTGACATCACTATTTTAACTCTGAAATCTGTAGCACGGAGGAGGTGGAAAAGTGTAGACTTATCATTTCTGTATATGTGTACACTTACCACAACACAGTCCACAAGGCATACCACATATGTGTGGAAATCCTGACAGCCCTTGTGGGTTTTTTAACTTTGCAACAAGAAGGAAAAAAAGTTGAGGAGGAAGGGAGAAAAGGTGCAGGAATAAAAAGCTTTTCAACATATATTAGTTATAGTATATAGCTGATTTTAAAAGGTTTCATCAGTAGGCAGAAATTTAACCATATGCTGACAATATAAATAAATGGATATTAAGAGTAAGGATATTGAGAGGAATGACTAAAAAAGAAAAAAAAGAAAAAATAAGAAAAGGCTTGAGAATTCTGCATTCTTCCCATTTTTTTCTGCTATTACATGAGTTTAGTGCAGTCAGAAATCCAATACCTTTTTATTCTAAATTGAGTATTTTATGTTCCCAGAAGAGTATTTCTCTTATTTTAAAAAATTTCCATGAGAATGTTGAAAACAGGAGTACTTGTCTTCAGAAAGGTTTGTTATATGAATACTTTAGTCTGTAGTATTGCAATTTTGCAATTTGTAGATTCTACAAGACATTAAAATTGATATTTAGATTAAAGTTTCTGTAAAATATTGCCTATCAAGTGTAAATAGTTTAAATATTAAATATATCTGTCAGTATGTTGAATCTTTGCTCTTCATATATTTAATATGTAAAGTTTTCTAGAGTTACAGTCTTATAAAAATTCATAAATTTGCTAGTTTGATGCTATGATCCATTATTATTCCTTAGAGTTGTGGTTTTGCCCAGCCAGTAATGAAGCACCACGACAGTCTCTTGCTCACTGCTCCCCATTCACCCCCACACTCATTAGGATGGCAGAGGCCCCAGCAAAATGGGAGGAAAAAAAAATAACCAAAGCTGTTGTAAATTAAGACAAGAGCAGGGAGGGCTCGCTGCCAATTATGGTTCCAGGCAAAACAGACTCCAGTACTTGACTTAGAGAAGAAAGTAGGAAAGTTTATTCTACTACCTGCAAGAAACAGAACAGAACAAAAACCAAAAAGAGAGAAGGATGATGAGAAAACTACAGCCAGTGCTTTAAGATCTCCCTCCTCCATCCTTCCTTTCTTCTTGGGCCCAGCTCACGTCTCCTGATATCTCTACCTCTTCCCCCCAACTCAATGGCTCGAGGGAACAGGGAGTGGGGGATGTGGTCAGTCTCTCATAGATGGGCTCTACCACTTCTGTCTTCTCAGAGAAGGATAGTTCCTTGCATTCTTCCCCTGCTCCAATGTGGGGTCCCTTCCCTGGGACACAGACCTTACTGAACTTCTCTGTTGTGGGTTCTTACCAGCAGCTGCAGCTTTTGCCAATACAGGGTCCCTCATGTGGGACACAGTCCTTAGTGAACATGTCTGGTGTGGATTCTTCCCCACGATTGCAACTTCTGCAGAAACAGAGTCCCTCCCTCGGGACAAGGCCTCTTCTGGACATAATTTTAATGACCTTCTTTGGCATGGGTTCTTCTCCACAGTTACAGCTTCTGTGAATATGGCATCCCTCACACGGGCCATGGCCTCCTCTGGCCATAGTCACTGCCCCTGGCGTGGGGTCATTAATAAAGTGAGTCACTGCCCCTGATGAGGGGACTTCAATGAAGTGCAAACAAATCACAGCTTCATCAGTCCTCTGCACAGAATGAAGGGGAGTCTCTGCTCCAGCACACTTTTTCCTCTCTTCCGGCACTGACTTTGGAGTCTGCATGGTTGTTTCTCTCACTCTTCCCACTCCTTGTGCTACCATGAGCTGGAAAAGAAGGAGGGACAGAAGAAGGAAGAACCCTCCTCTTCCCACTTCTTCTTAAAAGATGAACATGGAGGCATATAATTGGCTCAGCCCCAGAAGTGGATCTGACTCAGAGCTGGGGAGAGTTTTGAGCAACTTCTTACAGGAGCCATCTTTACATCCCATTCCCCATTACCAGAAACAGCTTCATGTCAAGTCATCACTATAGTAAACTACCGTAACTGCTGTAAACCATATTAAAAAAAATAATATATATATATTTCTCAAGGCAATGGAAGTTTGTATTTCATCTTTAGGCCAATTGGTTTAGGTATTACAAAAAACAAAAAAGCATCATTTTACAAAGGAAATAACTTTTATTTCTTGCTATTAAAATATGTAATACAAATACAGTGTATATTGCAGAAACAAGTGATTTTCTGTGATTTATTGGTTTCCTTTTTTTTATTATTCTCTGTTTAAAATATAGAAACTAAAAAATTCCCATGAATTATCTCGATTTCCTGTTCCTTATCCAAAATGTGTAATTCTTCTTATCAATGATAGCTTTTTAATAAAAAGTAGCATACTTCATGCCATCATTAGCTATTTGACACTTGTTTCAAACAACACCCATTGCTCAAGAAAATAACTTCAGTACATTTTTTCAAAGCTACAACAATTTTTGACTATGAGGCACTTGATAGTTGCTTAGATTAAAAAACTCTTTCCCCTGTGTATCGAGGTAAAGGGATTCTAGGGTTTTTGAAAAAAAAAAAATTATTGAAATACAGTACAGATGAATAAAAAAATCAGATTTTATCATTTGAATACTGAATAGTGTCCTGCAGATCCTAATATTTTCTCTTAATATATTGAAAAAATAATTATATAAATTAAACATAAATTTTTATATATAAATTACATTTGAATATATATCTTGAGGAAATAATTTAAACAAATACATCTCAGTGTAACTTTTAAGTTTCTAAAAAGAAGGTGAACCAGGGACAATGCAGGACTGAGAACTGTGACTACAATGCTTTTGTGCAGGGATGTATGAAATTCTGCAATGATTACACTAAGGATCAAATATTTGAGTTCTGGTTTGCTATACACAAGTCACAGAATTTTTATCACAAAGGAGAACTCACTAATATTGAGTATTCTGAGGATCTATAACAAATCAGATAATATCAAAGACTCCAGATGACTACAAGTTGATGAGTGTTGAATTTTTCTTCTTTTTTTTTTTTTTTAAATACTCTTCCTATTAATACTAATCAAACTTCCTAGGGTAAATTAAAAAGGAATAATAATTTTCCCCAGTCTATTCAAAAGAACAACTACTGAAATGTACCTTCCCAGTTTCTTTAATCTTCTTTAATTCCAGAATTAATTTAGATGAAAATAAAACTTCTGCCAGTGTTTATAGCTTCAGTGTACAATATACTGAATCCTGAATGAAAAGTGTATACGTGTATCTTTGCAAAAATATATGTGTGGGATATATTTACTTGTTTAAAAAAACTCCATTTTATCCTTTCACAGATGAGCTCAGGAAATAGATTAATTGGTTTCTGAAGTAAATGGAGATTCAATTCAAAGCCTAATGTATGGTCCTATATGTTCAAATATGTTAAGAAGCAAAGCAAATACCAAAACTGTTGCATATTTCTCAACAGCCAAAAGAGATGACAATAAGTACTACCTTTCTCATCAAATGTGCACCCTCACATCACAAAGTAAAAAGGTTCTGTGGGATTAAATCTTTCAAATAATACTCACAGATGTTCAAATTGCCTCCTACAATAACATGAGGTTGCATATGCTATAAAATACTAATTACAGCCCAGAGGAATAATTCTTTAAAAATTGACCTCATAAATTTTGCTTAAGGGTTCAAAACTAACAATCCTTTGTAGTTTATGATTAACTGTATGCATAAATGAATATTAATAAAATGTCTACATATTTTCTGAGACTTGGTAATATCAGTATACATGAAGGATAATGCATTATTCATCACTTCTATTCTGCTAACATAAGGTAACTCAGGATACAAAATTTTATTACAGTACATGTATTTCAAAGGAATAATATGTATTGTTTAGAGTTCAGTTCTTCCACAATGCACATCCATTATGGTTTTTTAATTCCTTTTCAGGTAAATGTATTTAAGAAGGAAGAAGAAAAAGAAAATTTTGTGCCTTAAATCTAAATTCTACATACTTTTCTGTTATAAACTCCTATTTTTACAAAAAAAATGCAGATTTGTATCAATAAAATTTACTAAAGAAATATATCCTAAAAAAAAAAATTTAAAAAGCCTTAAAGGAAAGGGGCTTTTTCTGAATCAGATCATGATTTCAAGAGGAAACTTCCTAGAAAATTAGGGATTTTCTTTAAAATTTACAAGAATTAATGTTATTTATGCAGAAAACGAGTATTTGATTTACTTTAAACCACAAAGAGCAAAACAGAATCCACATGAAGTCTATGTCTCAGTCATAACTAGCTAGTTTTAAAAAAGATTTTTTTTCTGTGATATTCTTTGAATCAACAAGAGTCCTTCTGAGCAATAAGAAATCTTGACTTTTATTATACTTGACTAAAATCATAACATTGAATTTCAGATTGACCAGATATTCTTCTTCTTCATAATATCAATAATAACAATAATAATTAAAAAATATTATATTGATTAGGGATATTTAATGGAAGTAGATAATCTTTAAGATGGACAGGCAAGGTTGCAAAACAACATTCGATACTATGTCATTTGGTAATATGGCAACTTAAAATGTCTATTGTAGCAAATGGCCGTTGACTGCAACAACAGAAAAAATCTATTAAAAATATGAAAATAAATTTACATATAATTGTAAAATAAAATTGTGACATCATAAGCATCCAAGCAGATTCTGCTTACTTGTATTCCTTGTGTTTCGTAACAATAAACAAAAATTCCCTAGTATGTAAGTATCTATGAAAATGCAATCAGGTAATTTTCAAATACTGACTATTTTATTACATTTATTGAACTTGAATATGTCAAATTCTAAAGAGTAGGTGTATTATTATAGAAGTACCAAATCTCTTTATTTAGATATCTCACTTCTAAATACTAATCAGTATTAAATATTTTATTTCTTGTTTTAGTTATGTCAAATATCATAGACAAAAATCACTTTATTACTTTTTGACTGACGTCCATGTCTCTTAAACTCATACCCATGATTCTGACCAAATTTAGTGTGACAATTTTAGAAGAAAAGATGTCAAAATTAGCTAAATGAATGCAAAAACAATGAAAAAGGTGTCAAAACAACAGAAAATTATGTAACCATAGATTGTATCGTTTCTAAGATCCTAAAGAGAAATATCATTAAATCAAGGTTAGCCTAACAGACCATAATATCATTGTTATATTATAGCTGTGCAGTTTCATCTAGATATTGAAGTCATTTTCCCTGCTATGCAGCCTTTTGATAATTTAAAATGATTTCTAATTATAACTGATAATTTTTCTTTCCTTACCTTCTAATACCTGGAAGCTGCTGTCAGTGATGTATTTTGAAATACAACTAATTGTGTGTTTTGCCCTCTAGAAAATGTGGATTCTACATTCTTTATGAAAATCTGTTTTGCTGTGAATTTTTTTTGCAGGACATATATTGTCTAACATCAAAGTTGAAATATTTAATTTCACTTTCAGATCTCTAGATTTCAATACACTTTTATAAAAAATGCTTGGACACCTCTGCTCCAATATAAAATACTTTTCAGCATAGAAACAAAAATTATCTGCTCCAATATAAAATACTTTTCAGCATAGAAACAAAAATTATCAATTCACCCTGAACATTTGTTTCAATGAATTTAACACTGCCTTGCATTAAAATGTGTGGATTTTTTAAACTTTTTTTTTTTTTTTTAATGCCTTTGAATTTATTCTCTGAGCTAGAACACAGACACACACAAAAGTAGACTGTAGTCCTTTATTGGTCAACAAAGATAACTTAGTCTAAATACATTTGCAGCATCTAGTAGGCTTCTCTCAGTCTATTCTAGATAATTGTTTCAGTGCTCATGTTGATGTAATTATCTACTATGTACTCCTATAAATCAATTAAAAGAAACAAAAGAGAGAGAAAACTATTTATACTTTTTTTATGATGTTATTAAAGAGACACCTTCAGATTATGGCTATTTTAATGAGCAATTTAGAATACTCTTTAATGTTAATGCTTCTTCATTATTAACATAATAAGATTCGTCATTCTGTAAGTAAATCCCTTAAGATAGTATTATTAGCCCAGTAATGGATAAAAAGGAAAAAAAAAAACAACACAAAACTAATTAGAAAAATACCTGCAGCAAAGTGGTTTTAGTATATGTTTTTAGAATAGCTAAATTTACAGTTTTAAACGATACTATTTTTACCAGTTTGTTTCAAGAAGTATCCATAAAATGACAAATAAAGAGGTAATTATTGTTCCTTCAATGTCTATTTGGGATGTGTGTCACATAAACAGTACTACCTGAGTTTTACTAACACTGTTATATAGAAATAGTCTCCATTGTGAAAGTCTTCCGGAGGGACATGCTCTGTTACTGTTGAAATTCACAAGTCTCACAATGCTCTAAAAAGATATTTAAAAAAAAAAAAAAGCAACCTTCTTAAGCACGTCGTAATTCTAAAATATATCAGAACAGTCGCTACATAAATAAACTTAATGGCCATAGCTATGATATAGCTGCATTAAAACCTGGAGAAGAAATAGCATGTTTATAAACAGAAAAGTTGGGATTTTACCCCTTTTATGATGCCAATCTGATGATTCTTGTTTGTTTTCTTTTGTGGACAAATGTAGTGAAAAATAGTTCTGACTAGACAAACATCATTGTTATTTGATGGACCTGCTGCATCATATTAACTATTTTTCTGAATTCATTCCATGATTCGGGGTTTTATTAATGGAATTTGTAAAAGAATATTATTATGTGCTTATGATTTTGGAAAAAGTCAATAAAACAGTAATAATCACATATATTTATCAATAGTGTCTAAAATTAAGATAAAAGTAGTATCCATAGATATTTAACTAAGAAAATAAGTAGAAAGGTCATGAATTAAGACTGATAACTTCATTGATATAATCTGGTATAGCAAACTAGTTCTTTTAAAGTACTTAAACATACAACAGTAAGAGAGATGTAGAGGTTATTAAGAATGCTTATGTTAAGGTCCTGCCCTGTCCAACCAATGAAAACAGGCCTATTTGGGAACTTTTACTTCAGGCACCTAACTTTAATATATAGAATTATGTGATACTTATATTTATGAACATGTTCTGCAAGTATATCACTCTGTATCTTTATATTTTTAGAACAAATGATTTACAAACATTAAAGAAAACAAAATAGATATTGTATTAAAGTAATAAAAGCATCCCCCTCACCAAAAAAAGTTAATAGTATAAGTTAGAGATATTTCATATCCATTTGAAAATGCGAACAGAACTTTTTGTGTTAATATGACAACTAGGTATAAAAATAAAGCTTTTTTTTTCAGGAAGGAGTAAAAATCACAATAAAGGAAGAAATGAAAAAGTAAGCTACAAAACAGTGATATCGAATGTTGTAGAGAAGTAATGCTGACTCTTTTGGGACTTAGGACAGAAAAAAATGCCCTTGCTTTTAGTGCTTGATGAAAGAAGGAAAGAGCTTTATTTTGACACGTATTTTAAAGCAAGGGGGGATGAGCTGTATGTATCGCTAACCATGTATTCATCTGTTCTATTTCACTACTATGTAGTTCAACCAGTTTTGACTAGTGCTAGAATTGACTTTGCATATATGAAAAAATTTCCTGAGATAAAACTTGATAAATAAAACTGTTCTTTTTATTGTACTGGTCCTTCATGTCCTCCTCACACATGATGTCAAGGAAATTTTCTTTACTATCTCTTTTTTATATCATAAATGCATTTTTAATATATGCAAGAAAACTTTTTACAGCAAATGAAGCGCTTAGTGTTTCAGATTAAAACATCAAGAAAGATATGCTGATAAATATATTTCTTTCCTTCAGGAAATTAGCTTTTATAGTTGACCTAGCAACAGGACACCAAATTAATTGTTTTCCATAAGGGCTATTAATCACAATTGTGACAATTTCCCATAGTACACTACTACACTAATTGAATATTGCCATTCACTTTGAATACAATTTAAATCATAGAGCAAAGTAAAATGCTACAGACAGAAAAGAGTGTAAGTTCTTAAAGATGATCCATGCACTAATTGATAAGCTCTGATGGCATTTTCATTTATTACAGGCTACTCAACCATTAATTGTGTGTGGTGATATGGTTACCATTGGGTTTCTCGTTGAGCACGGTAGAAAGGTTAACTGTCTGAGTTTAAAAAAATACAACTGAAAATAAGTAAATTTCATAATAATATGATTTTAATTCATTGACAAATAATTTATACAAGAAAAACAGAGACTATTTGGCACTCTATAAAATTGGCTGAGTTTTATTTTAAAATAAAGCTTTAATTTATTAGCCCATAAAAATAAAATACAGCTGATTCTTCATGTGGGTATATTTAGGCCTTTTGGAAAGAAATAAGATTCAATTCACAAAGTAATGTTCAGAAACAAGCCACAGCTAGCCTGGATATAAGTCTTAAGATTTCTTTACTGTGCTACTGAACTCAAAAACATTACCTTGCTACATACTAGGTAATTTCGCAGATAATATCTGTTATTAAACACAACAGCATATTAAAACATCCCTATGTCCAGATCCTGAACATGAGATACTTGAGATACACCATTATCATTCATATAGTTTGAAACATTGGGCAATATATAAGAGGTCCAATACTGTAATTGTAAGAACAATTACAGGTAGCTGCTTTTCAGATAATTTAACCTTTTTAATATGAGATAATTTTTAACATCAATATAACCCTGATGTTTCAGATTCATAATACATTCTATTTGTAACAGTAGAACAAGATTTTAAAAGCATAACCATTGATTTTATTTATCAATAGCTGAATAAAGACTAATTTGAAGTTAATACACATTTGAAACCAGATGCAATGGAATATAAATGTTTACTTAATGCAAATGTTTTACTTAATATACAGATTTTAAAAAACCCTCTGAATTTTAGGGGCTTCTTTCAACAATATGTGAGATCTTTCATCTATTTTTATCTAAATATTAATAATTTTAAAAAACTTTTAAGTGGCCATATATCTTCAAACCTATCAATTTAAAAAAAAAAAAANGAAGCACCATCCACACCATGTGTACAGTGATCCTTTCCCTCGACTGTCGGAGAGCTGGGAGATCAGTCTGAACCACCACATAGTGTTGCCTGCAACAGCAACACAAAACAACATAGAGAATTTCATGAATGCAAACTGAAAATAAATTATATTTTGAAGTGAAAGTCTGTGACTGCAATTTAGATTAGAAGTAACAATGTCAAGGTAATCATGTGATGTTTCAGCTTCTATCCCAGCTTTGCAAATATTTGTTTGATCTATCGACTTCACAACATTTTTGCTTGCTTATCTCGTTTTTATAATCTGAATCATGAGGTTTTGAAGTTCTTTTTTTAAAGTTCTTTTAACAGTAAACAACGTTTTTTAATTTTAATACCACATGTGCCTACATCCTTTATATTATCTGAGTGTTAATATTTATTGCAGTGATCTGTTATATTGAACCTGTCTCATAAATCTGACCATCATGTCTCTGTTCCTTTGTCATTGAAGCTGATATCCTGCTCTCTGTTTGTCTTCATTTCAGTCCTAAGGGTTGTTATCTTAAGGCTTCTCGTAAAGCCTGCAGTGTGCAACTGTATACTAGCTCATTCTATCAGGCAAAATTCACAGAATGCCAGACATTATGGCTATGAGAAGAAAATCTCAGGAAAATCAGAAAACTCATGACTCCGGTGACATTTGTTGCAACAAGAGTTCATCCCTCTTGATGAGGATGTTCTTTCATACCTTTATTTTTCATACCTTTATTTTTAAATAACATTTACACATAGATAGCATTGAGTCTGTTATATACAGCATCTGTCATGAGCTTATGTGTGATAGGAATAAAATTAATTCTTGGAACACTTTATGTAGTAGAAGATGCTTAGTAGATTCTTTAGCCTTGACTATCCTACCCATTTTAAATCTTTAATTACTTGTCTGCTGCATAAAACACTTCACAGATGTTTCCGTTACAACAGAGCTTTCAGAATGAGGCCTTAAATGCAGTACAAAATTTATCATTATAATAATGTCAGCTGCTAGGTGTGTGAGGAAATGGGTATACATATGGAATATCTGTATTAAAAAAATGAATAATACCTGTTTACTACTTCAAATTTGTTTAAATTATATATAATCATCAGTTACTGTAAACATCACCTGTGTTATGTAAGAAGTGTGACTAGTAAATCATAACAAGTCTTCTGTTGTTATCTAATAAGCTATACAACATGTATATTCTAGATATACCATCGTGAGGAATCTGTTTTCATTAGACAATCAAAACTGAAAAGAGCAAATTGACTGTACCTGTTACATGCATGTAATGTTTATTGTCATTTTACTCCTACCTCCATATGATTTTACTTCATAACCTTGAAAACATGCTTTGTAGGTTATCATACAGTGAAGCCCTTTTACTATTACAAAAAAAGAAGCTACAGTAGAAACCTTTGCATCTCTGGTAAATCAATACATATATTGTTTGAAAAATTTAGTGACTTATGTGTTATGAATAAAATTTGCTTTTCCTATATGTAATTATAATATTTTTTTTTTCCTCTGGCCACTTTTTGATACATAGTTCCATAAGGGCTACTTTTTTCAGATCAAGTATTTATGTAGAAATGCATGAGATGGGGAGGGGAAAAAGGGTCAGTTGCTATGTTTTCAGAAATGTTAAGTATTGGAATAAAATAAAACCAGCGAAATATTCAGCTCTTGTGAAATCAAAGAAGATCTCCAAAATCCTTATCAATAGTGAAATCATAGAATGTTATGATCATAGAATTTTTCAGATTGCAAGGAAGCTGAGGTTGAAAGAGAGCTCAGTACATCTTCTGTCCAGTCTCCAGCATAAAAAAAAAAAAAAAAAAGGACCGTTTCTTTGATTGCACATGATTGCTCACAGTTTGATTCAGTTACATATCAAAAAAACACTACAGGTGTGACTGGACAACATCTTTGAACAGCATGTAAAATTTCTTGCCTATTCCCTCGAGGTAAATGTTTTTCTTTGTATCCAGTTGGATCATCTCCTTGTTTCAATTTATGTAAATGCCTCCGTCCTTTTGACATCCCTGTGAAGGAGTTTGATAATATCTATTTTGATGGCACCTCCATAGATGCTGTGGACCAACTGTTGGGTCCCCTTTACTACTGTTTCTTCTCCAAGCTAAAATAGCTCATCTTTCTCAGTCTGCCCTGATAGCATTCTGCTTTATGCACTCAGTGTATTAATGTAATTCTTGACTAGTGTGCCCTATATGTGGCCTAAGAGCAGGGAGGAAAGTAACCTAATCACTGCTCTTGACATCCTGAGTGTGCTGGCTAGTTCAACCTGGGAGACTCTTGGCCTTTGCTGCCAGAGCACATTGATAACTTATGCCCAGCATTACTAGGTGCTTCTAAACAGAGCTACTCCATAGCCAGTCAAATCCCAACTTATGACATTATAATGGAATTTCTACCTGTCCAGGAGCAGGATCTATTATCAGTTACTTCTGAATTTCATGGGGTTTCTGGCAGCCTATGTCTTCAGCCTGTCTAGTTCTCCCTAAACGGTAGCCCTGCAATAGAGACTGTTGACTAGTCCCCTTTCTTCTTCCAGTTAAGTACCATCTGCAAACAATGAGAGTGCACACTCTTATTTCTTATAGGTCAATGATAAAGACAAATCCCTCCAATTTTTTTAAAATCTCTATGTAGAATAAGATCTATTAAACATTGTCCTCTAAAATATTTTTAACCCATTTAGCAGTCCATCCATCCAGGCCATAATATTCTAACTTGAATACAAAATTATCTAGGATATAACTTCTTTAAGAAAAAGAAAAAAACAAACAAAAAAAAACCCAACAAAACAAACCAATGTCTATGTAAATTACATTGGGCACAAAATTATTTCGGAATCTGAATCATCTTTTCTTGTGTTGCTTGACCACAATAGAATATTTCAAACCAGCCACTCATTTGGGGTCAGTGGCATGTTAAGATCTTCTCTTTCCCCTGGCATTGAGCATATAACTTACACTTTATTCACTGAATGCCGATTTTATTCTTTGTAGGTATTTGGTTAAAAAATTCAATCCTGAATGTTTATCACATACTTCCTTCATCTGTGTTATTCTTAAAAAGTTAGTTTTGAGGTACGTTTGGCTAGGATCTCTAAGGTGTCACAACAAACATATAAATGCAAACATTTGGTGTCATGGTTTTGCCCAGCCAGCAATGAAGCACCATGACAGTCTGTCATTTGGTGCCCCTCATCCATCTCTACCCTTGCTAGGATGGCGGAGGCACTGAAAATACTGGGGGAAAAAAGATAACAAAAGATGTTGTGGATTGAGGCAATGGCAAGGAATGCTCGCTGCCAATTACAGTTTTGGGCAAAACAGACTCCAGTACTTAGAGAGGAAAGTAGGAACTACTACCTAAGAGAAACAGAACAAAAAGCAAAAAGGGAGTAGGATGATGAGAAAATTACAACCAGCGATTTAAGATCCTCCACCCCTCCTTTCTTCCTAGGTTTAGCCCACTGCTCCTGATATCTCTAACTCCTCTGCACTCAATGGCTCGGCTGGGAACAGTGAATGGGGGATGTGGTCAGTCTCTCACAGATGGGCTCTGCTGCTTCTTACTTCTCAGATGAGGACAACTCTTTGTATTCTTCCCCTTCTCCAAGATGGGGTCCCTTCCCTGGGACAATCCTTAACGAACTTCTCTGGTGTTGGTTCTTCCCAGCAGCTGTAGCTTCTGTCAATACAGTGTCACTCACACGGGACGCAGTCCTTACTGAATATCTGGCATGGATTCATTCTGATTGCAGCTTCTGCAGATACAAGGTCCCTCCATCGAGACATGGCCTCTTCTGGACATAATTTTAATGAGCTTCTTTGCCATGGGTACTTTTCCACAGTTACAGCTTCTGTAAATATGGCATCCCTCACACAGACCACACAGACCTCCTCTGGCCATAGTCACTACCCCTGGCATGGGGTCTTTAATGAAGACAATCACTGCCCCGATCATAACATCATAGAATGGTAGGGGTTGGAAGGGACCTTTAGAGATCATCTAGTCCAAGCCTCCTGCAGAAGCAGGTCCACCTAGATCAAATGGCATAGGAATGTGTCCAGGCGGGTGATGAAGACCTGATACAGGGTCAAAATGCAAACAAATCACTGCTTCACCAGTCCTCTCTGCAGGATGCAGGGGAGTTTCTGCTACAGCACACATCCTCCTGTCTTCCCCCACTGACCTTGGAGTCTGCATGATTGCTTCTCTCTCTCTTCCCACTCCTTGCACCACCATCAGTTGGAAAAGAAGAAGGGACAGTAGAAAAAGGAACAGGAAGAAGAAACTGGAAGAATCCTCCCCTTTTGTATTCTTAAAAAGTGATCATGGAGGCATCTGGGGAGAGTTTCGAGCAACTTCTTACAGCAGTCATCTTTACAGCCCCTTCCCCACTAACAGAAATGGCTGTCAAGTCAATATATGACATTTGGAAACAGAATCTTAGATCAGAGTTTGCAGTATAAAATGTACTTTGGGGTTTTTTTTTTTTAGAGATTTATTTTATTTCGCTGGTATGTTTAACTACTTCCAGTTTTGTCATAAAGTGAGAGGATGCATTATTGCAGGAGAACATCATGCAAACTTCACGTTTTTCTCATGCAATCAGATGAAACTCAATGATTTTCACTGATTTTCATTTTATATTTTTTGCTTTCCTCTAAACAGAAGCTTAAAAGTGAACCTTGAAAAGTGAATAGTATACAAGGTGCCCATCCACATGGATCAAACTCTAAGAAAATATTCACACCAATATATGTGAAAAAAAAGGAGTGAAGTTTCACATGGCTGTTTGCAGAATACACTTTGTCAAGACACTGAACCATCAAACTTTTTTATTATTCTTTGATTGCATTTACTGCCTCTGTTTCATCTTTTTACACTTCCTGTTATCCACCAGATAAAGCTATGCAGGCCTCATCTGGAGTATTGTGTCCAGTTCTGGTCTTCTCAACTCAAGAGGGACAGAGAATTTCTGGAGAGAGTCCAGTGCAGGGCCTCCAAGATGATCAGGGGACCAGAACATCTTCCTTATGAGGAAAAGCTGTGGGAACTGGGGCTGTTCAGTCTAGAGAAGAGGAGATTGAGAAGGGATCATATGAATATTTATAAATATCTAAATGGTGTCAGGAGTGTCAGGAGGTTGGGACATCGCTTTTTTCTATTGTATCTAGCAACAGAACAAGGGGTAATGGGATGAATCTGAAAAACAAAAATTTCCATTTAAACATAAGAAAAAACTATTTTGCTGTGAGAGTAAGGGAGCACTGGAACAGGCTGCACATGGAGGTTGTGGAGTCTCCTTCCTTGGGAGGTCTTCAAGACCCACCTGGACATGTTCCTGTGTGACCTGATCTAGGTGAACCTGCTTCTGCAGTGGGGTTGGACTAGATGATCTCTAAAGGTCTCTTCCAGCCCTACCATTCTATCATTCTACAATATATATCATGTGTTGCTTAAAGAAGGACATTGTCATATTCAAGCAAGCAGATGTATTTACAGATACTGCCGATACAACCAAACGCAGTAGCGGATTGTGGGGAAGCGCAGATAAAAACCTCAATTCATAAATTCAATTCATATGTAAGAAACAAAAAATATTATATGGAAAACCCAGCTTTGGCTGTCAAATGGCAGTAGGAGTTCTAAATTGAAAAAATATTGTCATCTTGCAAAAAGCTTTGGTTCTAAAAAAAAAAAAGGAATAATTAAAGAAAACTAATTTTGTGGAACCATAAGTAAGGTACTAGAAAATAATTTAATAGCCTACTTTTTGATAATTGCAA
Source organism: Urocolius indicus (assembly GCA_013401255.1). Classification (NCBI taxonomy): domain Eukaryota; kingdom Metazoa; phylum Chordata; class Aves; order Coliiformes; family Coliidae; genus Urocolius; species Urocolius indicus. The sequence goes on from WBNH01008565.1 coordinate 112,603, forward strand.
GCTTTAATTGATTACTGAACAAAGGCTCTAGTGGGTTGTTTCTTACTTTTTATGACTTACTATTATATTTGAATTATTTAATGAAATTTTAATTTGTGAGTGTGGGATTAATCAAAACGCAAGATTTAAGAAGTGAGAAATCTTTAGTATTCTGTAACTGAAATAACATACAATGTTTTCTCTTTATCAGTAAATGAACTGGGATTGGTTTTATTATTTGTAATTAGTAAAGTAAAATGTCTGGAAATGTAGTGTTTCTATTTATCAAAATACCAGAACACAGATCCACTTAGAATAATAGGAAATAAGTTTTAATTATCCCTATATTACTCTACTTCATATTCAACAAAAATGTGACTTTCATCACAGTTGTGGCACCGTTTTGCAGATATTCAGAATAAATATTCTTGCAGTTTGTATTTAGTTCTGCTTCCTACTTTAGTGGCTCATATACATTTGTTTAACAAATACTACATGCAGGAAATGTAAATTCACAATAGTAAATTCACAATATTGTCTTGGGTTCGATGTCTGCAAGTCTAGAACACCTCTGCATGAGTTCCATGGTTCTCACTATAGTTCAATTCAGCTCTGGTTAGATTATTTCCTAATTGCTGTTCCAATCCAGTCCAAAAGGAGATATTTGTGCCATAATTCTGAGCCCTGAAATATTTATATTTCAACATAGTTCACAGATCTGAGTAGAATCTTTATCAAATTCTTAACAAAGTCTGATACCAAAGCTTGGACTTGACAAAAAAACAAACAAACAAAGGCAAAGAAGGGACCCTTACAGGCCATCCCTCTTCTACTCTTCTAACCTGGTTGACAGGAAAAGACCTTGTTCTCTACTCATCATCAGAAGTTAAAGAGGGAGTGTACAAGAAGGCTAGAGATGTATGTAATGTTTCTTTCTGAAAGTATTATATGCGTCGCTTGATGTTAGTGAACATTTGTCCTAAAAAGAATTCATAGTTAATTTGTTTAGACAAGCAAGCTCCTTTAAACAATAGAAGCAATATGCTAATCCAAGGACTATTTCTGCATTTCACTTTAAAGCAGAAAAAGAATAATTGAATAGAGGTCTTCAGAACTGGAAATATCATTATATTCTCTCCCGGAGTAATTTAAAAAGAACTTGGCAGCTATGATGTATTTTCCATGGGTCCAAATCATTAAGCTTACTTGAACACTCATCACATCAAATGTTTTAGAAAATACAGATAAATAAATACATATTTCAAGATTCTAATGATATTTGGCATGATTAAATGGTTATGTTGCTAAAATATTTTAATGCCTCAGTTCACAAGCAGAATCTCCTGTAACTACAGTGTTTTTTTACATATGAATATCCCTGTATAATACAGAACATTGCAAGATAAATGTAAATGATCTCCAAAATAATTTGGAAATACAGGGGAATCATAATTTTGAATTTAGGTGTACATGTCTCTTTTTGAAATGTGTTCTTTCCTGTCCCTCTAAAATTAGACCTGTTCGACACTGCAAAGATTTATTTTTAAAGGTTTTTCACTTACATCTTCTCACAAATTTAACATTTTTTTTTTCAAAAACAGAGGCTCAGTGTAATTGCAATTATTCTAATCATTAGCTAACTTGGATTTTCCAACACCACTATCCTTTAAAATATTTTATCCTATGCTTAAACTTACACTGTAAGAGAAGCAGAGAAGAGCCCCAAGGCTCTACATCTATTGCTGTGAATAAGGCAATCACCATTTACAAGTGGTAGCTCCTGCCTAGAGTCTACCAAGGACTGAAATGAAAGAAAAGCATTCAAGTCTGAAATCTACAAAGGTCACTAAATAAATTAAATTTAGTTTTTTTCTCTTTGAGTAAACTAAGAGAGCAGCATTCAGATCACAGCTTCCTCCTAAAGCTAATGCTAATTTAGGTGAATTATCCCTGAGAGATTCAGAGGAAACAGATTTCAGAAACTTTAGAACTAAAGAAATGCATTCTTAATGCTAATATAAATGTACCATCTTCCTAGTTCAGCTTTATCCTTTTGCAATATAAAGGTCTTTTTATCACCTTTTGCTCTCATAATCCCAAATCATGCTGAACACTTAAACGATTCCATTAATTCTTGCTGTCCTTTACAAAAATTGAAATTGGTTGTGTCCTTCAAATTACATATCAAAAAAGGAAATAGGATGCTTTGCTGTTTTAAGTAGAGGAGGGAGGGGTATTAATTGTTTGGTTTGTTTAATTTATTTGTTTGGCAGACAATGCAATTCACCATCGTCTTGTGAATTAAATAACTAAATTCCCCAGACATACTGTTGATTATACAACCAATAAAAAGTATCAAAGATGTATAAAATGCAACATATGAACTACTAAAAATTAGAACATGCTGAAGTTATACCAATTTCTTAGTGAAAAAAAATTACTTGCTTAAAAAAAAAATAGTATGTACTTACTGAATTGGAGAGAAAGCAAACTCAAATTTTGTATGAAACCTAGTTGGTTCAACACTGTCATTAATCATGTGGTTGATATAAACTGCTTTTATCCAATGTTCATAATTTCTCTCAAAATTAGTTCATTCAAAATGGAAACCTTTCATTATCAATCCCCAACAAAGGGATTAGGATAATTGTTTCTGAATTATTTATTTTTAATTACTGAAATTTTACCAAACTCAGTGACTACATATTCTTGCTCAGGCTGAAATGTTCTGTGTTAAATTTCATTAAGATTGAAGCTTTATGGTAGTATTAAAAATCCCCTTGTAATAGAGTTTTATAATGGAAGTACTGTCAGATCCTGAATTATTGTTGTGCTGTTTGGCTCATATTGAAAGTTGTATTCTGGAAACTAAGTAATGATAAATATACTAGGCAATGTATATTTCTATGGAGACCATGGTGTAGATATCATGTGTACTGAATAGCTGTTACTATGATGAAACTTAGATTACAAAATATACTTAATTGTCTTTTATTATAATAAAATTGCATTGACCTATGACCTGCTAGAATAAAGCTAATAATAAATCCACGATAAAAAATTATAATCAACATAATTAAATATGGAACTGTTGCAAGTTTTGGAGTCTGGAAAATATTTGACATTAATTTAACAGTACCTTGTAATCCAGTTTCAATGCTACTAGACTCTATGGGAGAGGTGAATAAATAAGCATTTTTTTCCCTACCTCTCTGAAGCTATTCAGCTACATAAGGTAAAGAAAGATATAGGGTTCATCATAAAGACCACAGACAGCAGAAGTTCCCTATAAAGAAAAAGGTTTTTAAAGAAAGTGTTTCAAACTGTGGTTCTTCGCTTTCTCACGTATCATCTTTCTATTGTACATAAAACTTTGGTGACAGACTAGGCCAGATATCCTTTTAACAGTTCTGGGGTGAACAGTCAAAATAATCTCTAAATTTATCTTGAATTTTTGTCAATAGAGGCTGTGAAATGAAGAAACTTGTAATCTACCTAAAACCATTATATTCTGTGCATTCACTTAGTTAATGAAATTTTCCATACTAGACTGGTGGATTACTAATCACAGATTTTCATAATAAAATATTAATAATTTTATTTTTTTAATTTCATTAAGGGAAATATTTAAATATCTGCTTACTATTAAATTTATCCTTAATTGGTTTTAAAATAAATGAGAGTAACATATCTTTAAAACAATGACTATTTATATGCACCTGTGTAAAACTGAGAAAATAATACAAATGGGTAGACTTTGTGATAATACAGCTTGTCTAAAATATTTAAGTTCTGACATGCGAAAAACAGAGTGGAGTTTTAAATAAATTTAACAACCAGCCACAGAACTTAACACATAAAATATATCACATTGCAGATGTGCTTCAGTGTAACGCAGAAATGTATTACTTTCAGCATATAGATTTTTCTTTGACTGAAGTTTTCTTCTTAAGAATGGAATACATTCTGTTACAGTTTTAGTCTTGTGAGGTGATAGTTTCACAGAATCACAGAATGGCTGAGGTTGGAAGGGACCTGTGGAGATCATTTTGTGCAACTGCTTTGCTCATAGGTGTTTGCCCAGGACCATGTACAGGTGTTTTTTGAGTGCCTCCAAGGTGGAAGACTCTCTGGACAACCTATTCTGAAGATGTACATAATCATAACCATTGTTTATTGACTTAATCATTTCAGCAATGTATACATGATAACGTGTTTTCAACATCCTAATTAGAATTCTATGCTAATACCTTGTTTTCCTGAGTAGAATTTCCTTTTATTTTCTGCAGGATATTTTATGATTATAAAAAAAAAAAGGGTTCTCTAACTAGCTCTTGAAATGTAGTTTTTATTTGCCTCCTTTTCTGTTCACGGTTTAACACAATTCTGGTGCATCTGGTCTTTATCCTTTTTACAAGGTGAGGAGTTCTAATCTGCTTAGTTTCTCTTCATCTGAAAGCCATTCCTCTGGAAATACTTAAACATATATTCTTGAGGTTTTTATTTATTGTTGTTATTTCACAGTGTGCTGACTAAATGACTCATAAAAAGAAAAGCTATCGTGGATTTATAATTTTCACCCATTTTTTCTTTAATAATCTTATTTATTTTTCAGATAATTGTTTAAAGTTATTGGTTTTTTGATCCATAGTTTTCTCTTTACTCTTTGGTTTATTTTTTTCATATCTCTTCCAGAGTCAGTGAGAATAAATGTCCTATTTCCACACCTCATTCCTTCACACAATTCAAAATGAGAATTCAAAAGGACAAAAAAAGTATCAAATTTGTTGAGTATGGTAATTTGGAACTGAAATTCCATTTACAATAAAACCCAGAAATATGTAAGTGTTCATATTGTTGCACTAAAAAGATCAGTACATTAAATGAATGAAAACTATGGTGGAAAGGTCATTCGAGCTGTTCAAACATAAAGACAGATAGAAAAGGAAAACTAAATGTATCATACTTTATTATTTTTTTGCATGACTAGATTTCAATGATGTAGTCAAACAATATAGATATGTTTTTAAATTTAAAAATATCAACTGAAAACAAGTGTTTTGATTTTTTAAATTGTAAGTTTAAATTAAAGTAAAACAGATGCCAGAATATTGCAATTAAACAAATAACTTTAAATTATGTTCATTAATCCACAGCCTTGATTTAGACTGGGATAATCCGAGGTTTTGGACTTAAACCCAAAGAGGCTTTGGAGATTTATAATAACCTTCTGAAGGGCATTTCACAAGGTCATAGACGTGTCACAAAATGAATATTAATGTAAATGGAAGCTGAGGAATGAAGCATTGCTGTCATCAATTTATTGAGAACACTGCTCAAAGGAGGGCTTATGGGAAAATCTATAGCAAATAGTTGTCAGTGTGCAGCAGGAGCTAGAGGCTCCCTAGGGACAGCCAGACAGGACCTCACCAGCCAAGGCTGATCCCACAGCCCCAGCTAGGGAGAAGGGTTTGCCTCTATAGGCAGGGGTTCAGGACTGGCTACAGCCCAAGACTTTGAGGATATCAGATCCCCCTCCCTTCAGTCATCAGCAGAACAAGGCTGCCTGTTTCTGCACTGGTGCTGAGCCAGCCCCTAGCCCTGATAAGCTGCTGACAGGAGGGCTCTCAAGACCCTTAAAATAATAAATACAAAATTTTGCATAGACAAATTCCCTCAAGATACATCACATAGCTGATAATCAAGAAAACTTGGGAGAGAGGCTGAACAAGAGTTTGCTGTCCTCTCCAAAGCTTCATAGATGTTAGTTCTTTCTTAGAATAATGTCATATGCATTAGAAGTGGTTAAGAAACAAAAACTGAGATTTCTTCTGAAAGTGAAAAATGAACATGTAATTATTATTCCGGTACTATTCCAGTTCATGCAACATCCCTTCAGAAAATGTCACTATTACTCTATCACTGAAAGTTTCCAGTGAGCAAGAACTTGTTTAAGAATTGAAGGTAGATATTTAAGTGAATACTAAAGTATTAAGAAAAAAATTATTATAATCTTGCAAGTATTTAAAAACTCAGATTTAAGGACTTACAGAAAACCTTTGCATAGTCTTTGGTCAAGACGCTTTGTTGGGGAATGAACGTTTAGAGAGTAGTATAGGGGAAAAGGACCTGGGGGTCCTACTGGGCAGCAGGATGACCATGAGCCAGCAATGTGCCCTCATAGCCAAGAAGGCCAATGGAATCCTGGGATGTATTAGAAGGGGTGTGGGCAGTAGGTCGAGAGAGATTCTTGTCTCCCTCTACTCTGCCCTCGTGAGACCACATCTGGAACATTGTATCCAGTTCTGGGCCCCTCAGTTCAAGAAGGACAGGGAGCTGCTGGAGAGAGTTTAGCACAGGGCCACCAAGATGATGGAGCATCACCCTTATGATGAAAGGCTGAGGGAGCTGGGGCTCTTTAGCTTGGAGAAGATTGAGGAGTGACCTCATTAGTGTTTACATATTTGTAAAGGGCAGGTGTCAGGAGGATGGAACCAGGCTGTTCTTAGTGATGTCCTATGATAGGACAAAGGGCAATGGTACGAGCTAAAACATAAGAGGTTCCAAAGAAACATAAGGAAAAATTTCTTCACTGTGAGGGTGATGGAACACTGGAACAGGCTGCCTAGGTAGGTTGTAGAGTCTCCTTCTTTGGGGATATTCAAAACACATCTGGACGAGTTCCTGTGTGACCTACTCGAGGTGATCCTACTTCAGCAGAGGGGTTGGACTAGATCATCTTTTGAGGTGCCTTCCAACCTTTATCATTCTGTGATTCTGTGTGATTCTGTGATCAGCCACTCATTTGATGAAGTACTTTTAAAGTATCTAGAAACTTGTTGAAAACAATTGTGGAAATTCACAAAGTTTGATAGCAGTCTTTAAACTTGAAAGCAGATGTGAAGTTAACACATCCAAAAGTGAAATACTGAAAATGCTTGTATTTTAAGATACATTACTGGGCTAGTTTTCTTACATAAAAAAATATTGAACAAAAGTAAACCAAGAACTATATAGGCTATATGAGTGTAACAGCATTTTCCTTTTAAAGGCTTGTTAAACCTTTATAATATCAAAATGGATGGATATCTCAATATTTTTCAAGACTTTACCCTGAACTTGTTTTACAGTTTTTGTTATCAAATTTGACTCTACTGAAAATAAAAGAGAGTATTGGAGAGTATGAAATGGCTCTATCAGTTCTTTAATTTTGCACTACAGTGAAAAATCTATTACATAAACTGTTATATTATTCTCTCAATTCCATCTATTTCCATTTATCTATGAGGGAGTGACACATTGATATTTTTGCCTTATGATTCCTGTTAATATGTGTCCCAAGAAAAACAACTCTGTATCGGCAGCTTAAATCAATTCAGACTCAAAGCATTTTATATGTTTATTTGCAATCCATAAATAACTAGTAACCAGTAAACCACATTAGAAGGATCGGTATTGCAGTAAAACAGATATCCCACAATACTAGCCACTTTAAAAATGTTAATAAATACTTATTAACCTAAACAGCCTTTTATAAACAATCTCAGCAAATGCTAATCCTATACAAATATCAGTTTACAGTTATGTGGCCACACATACACTTTCACAGGATGTGAGAGATACAAGCTGATATCCCTCTCCTGGCACTGAGAAGACCCCTGCTATCACAAGCTTTTGTTTTAGATGTAGGTCTTACAGCTTTATATGTACCCATGCTGCTCCCCATAACATGGTAATGTGAATGCCAGTAACAAAGGCCCATCAAGACTACATCCCTACCCCCAGGCTGTGGTTTCCCACATGCTTTACTCCAGGTACAGGTGCAAGCTGCTCACAACATAGCATGAAGCTTTTTCACTTTCTGGTCTAGGAAGAATTTCTTACAGTATCAAACCAACTTGATCCTACTGCTCTTTCCTCTGTATGATCTCTACTCACATGTTCCGGATTTTTGTATTTCTTTTATATCACCTTTCAGGTTTACTTCCATTTGTTCCAACAATCTCTTAAATGTTCACTGTTTGTTGTTTAATCTTGACCATAATTTTCCTCTTTAAACCCATCAGTTGAAATATGATGGTCATCTTCTTTTTTAATATGATGAGTTTTTGGCAAACAATGGCCAGAATGATTTTTTTTCCCTTATGATTCACATGTACAAGATACACTTACATTCCTAGTTTTATAGATGTTGTCTAAAAAATATTTTAAATTGGAAACATCAGATTCTCAGAAATTTTTAAGCTAGCACTATTTAAATGGGCATTAATGGTAGTGTAGTATCGAGAGAGACACATTTTAAGATTTTCTGTTATTCATTTCTCCTTCTATGTAATAGTTTTCAGTTAAACTTAAGTAGATCATGCTTATGCGTGGTCAATTGGCAGAATATAACCTTACTTATAGAAATGTCCACCAATATAAGTAACATTTGAATTGTTTTACTTGTGAATATGATCAAGTTGGTAATTTTAGTCTTCCACAAATGCATGTGCTGTTGCATATGCACTAAGACACAGTACCTGTTGACATGAATACTGTTGACACCAGTGCTAGCTACACTTTGGTGTAAAGTGCACTGCTTAGCAACACCTTAATATACAATCCAATATCAGTGCTTCATAGAAATATTGAATATAGAATCATTTAAAACCCCATGAATTTGCCAAATAAATTTACCAGAGGAAGTTATTAACAGTATTAATCACACAGAAATTATTTGTAAATCCATTTTTAAGCAACCTGCGTGTGTTTAAGGGTGCATAGGCTCTGTCCCTTAATAAAAATCAGTATCTTTTTCCTTTAAACAGCAATTTCACACAGTAGCATCAGAAACAAGAAAACATTTTGCTGCATCATTAGCTTGGATAACATGCTGAGAGTGATGACAGAGATGCACAAGCAAACACTCCTAGCTACAAAAAAAAAACCAAAAAAAACCACACCACAGTTACCATTTCACATAAAGGTCAAACTTCTTTAACAGATTATTGGTATATGTTAACCCAGAGAAAAGCATTTGCATCACATTACTTTTCTCTACCAGCAGATAGGACATTCTGAACCGCTTACCAGTTTGCCTCTTACAGAGGTGTCTTGGTTTCCTCTGAGATAGGGTTAATTTTCTTCCCTGTAGCTGCTACAGGGATGTTTATATATTTATGCTGAAAAAAGTGTTGATAACACAAGGATGTTTTGCTTACTGCTGAGCAATGTTTGTACAGAGCCATGGTCTTTTCTGCTCCTCGTACTGCCCCATCAGTGACTGGTCTAGGGATGCACAAGAAGCTGGAAGGGAGTACGGGCAAGATAACTCATTTCACCAAACCAACAGAATATTCCATACCACAGGGAATCATGTATGAGATATACTGGTGGGTGAGAGGAGGGGTGAGGTAGGGTTGATGAGGAGGGGTAGATTGTTGTTTGAGCATCAGATTGTTGTTTGAGCAAGTGGTGAACTGTTGAACTGAGTACCATTACAGATTTTTTTCCTTTGTTATTTCTCTCTCTTTTTTTCTTATATTCCTTTTCATTAAAATTACTGTTACACTTTATTTTATTCTAGTTAGTAAACTATTCTTATCTCAATCCACAAATTTTACTTTTTTTTCTGATTCTCCTCCTCACTCAATGGGAAAGCGACATTTATATGGTACTTAAGTGACAGCTGGGGTTATATCATGACAAAAAACTTGTTTATTAGAAGTATTCTATACTCCATTCATAAATGTAAAGTAAGACACAAAGAATATTGAAAAACATGATAAAAT
>WBNH01008566.1:0-19217 GCA_013401255.1 Urocolius indicus
CCTTCCAACCCATTCTATGAACCTCCAAAAGCACCAGACCAGTGTTACTGCACTGCCTCACAGCAGGTACTGCTCCAGCTCCTTTCAGCAAGTAAGAGTGCAATACAGCTCCCATCTCAGGATCTTCTGGCACAGGAGTAGCACTTCACATCAGCTTCATGATGTGGAGGTGTGGAGGAGAAACTACAGGGTTACTTGACACTCATTTATAAATATCGCATGCAGATGATAGTCACATACATCTTTTATTAATTTCCAAAGTATTCTGTTGACCTTATGGCTACTGCGTTCCCCAAACAAAACCACTACAGGCTAAGATGACAAAAGCTGCCAACCATTCTTTACTATGGCAGACAACTATTACTCATCCTCATCAACCTACAACACAGAAAACTTTTAACTCAACACACATAGAGCTACAAGACCCAGCCTAACACACAAGAGAAAGTATACTTGCAGAAAATGAGAAACAGTTACTTTTACTGTATTGTGATTGGCAAACCATAATTATAATATGAAGATCAACAAACCCCAATAATTTTTAATGCTACTTAAGAAACACTACACATACTGCCTTTGATAGGGCAGAAAGAGGGAAGAGGGAGAGAGAGAGCGCACACACCATTCCATCCTCAATCAGGCTTGCTCACTACTGCATTTCTTCTTACTCTCATCAGCAAAACTTATTTTAAATATCTAGGCAAAGTAATACAAGATTCAGGAACTCAGGTCCTCTGCCTGTGAAAGGCTGTACCTGAAAGTGTCACAGTATCACCAGTTTTAGGAAGTACTTTACAAAGGAAAAGCATGAATGTTAGCAAACAAAGCCAAAAATAACTCAACCATTACATTACTCATTTGTATTCATACAATCACATTATTCATTTACTATCAGAACTCCACCATCAAGTTGTAAGAAATACCATAATTAGTACCTACCTGAACACCAGATACAAGCAGTTTAACAGTAACTGTGTCAGAGCAGAGAACTGAATCCCTGTCTCTCAAATCCCAAACCAGTACCACTGAACCATACTCCTGCTTTAGAGAGAGGCGTGATTAAAATAGGCAAACAACACTTCAGGAGCTAGAAGAGGAGGTCAGAAAAGGCACTGGAGTAATACAGCTGTGAGATAGAGCAAAGAATCTAAAGCAGCATTTTGGAAGACTAGAAAGAAAGACTTAAAGGCACTTTTCTGTTTTTATCAAGTATTTAAAAGAGTAATTTAACTGTCTACTTTGAAGATTCAACTTATCCTTCCAAGTAGCTATTGTGATTGGATTATAGTAGAAGTCTTCCTGAAGTCATGTCTTTATTTCAAAGATCTTTGCTTATGAGCTTAACTTCATAATATACAAAATTGCATGCTGCTGCAAATCAACAGGTAAGAATTTTATGACTCCATTTAACATTGGTGATGCACCCTATGATAATGCACACATTTCATGTGTGCTTTATAAATACAACCCTACGAGAAACAACTAATGCCTACAACTCGCACAAACAGAATGTTAACTGATCTCTGTAAATAAAGTAACATCACAGTAAAGGCACTGTAAATTCAGAGTAAATTAATTACTCCACACAAACACTTTTACAATTTGTCTACACAGGACTCAAAGCAGCTCTGCCCTGGCTCATACGTGGACAGCTTCCAGCTACTTCAGTGTGGCACGGAGCTCCATCTAATATAACCTAGCCTACACAGGGCTTGTCAGCTCAAGTTCGGTGATGAATTAACCACAGCCACCTGGCTCCCAACCAGCTCCCAGTTCGAGCCGAATTTGCAACATAGCATTTAGACACAACTGAGAGTGTCTCATAATGAAATTGCTTACTCACCTTATTCACCTCACTTACTTCATCTAGTGGAATAAACTACTCACCCGTATTGCTACATGAAAAGGTATTCATGTGGAAGATTGAGGGCTCTGTTTATTCACACCCAAGCTTACGGAACTCCAGCTTTTCCAGGTAGAAAAACCTGTGCTTAATGAAGGTCAAAACTAAAGTGAACAATCTGTGCTGAGAGCAAAACCCATGTCACCCACTACCCTTGACAGTGTTTCACACCTATCTCTATGAACAAAAAACCCCAACTGCTAACAGCTCCAGGAGCTACATACTTAACTAGCAGGTAGCTTATTGATAAACTTTCTGCAGTACTCCGGGTCTCTACTCAAGTTCGCACATATGGGGAAACGAACCTAAAAGCCAGGCAGCATACCACAAGCAATGCAGCCTCACAGCTGCACTGGAAACTTAAATCTGTCTAATGCCCTGTTTCATTTGTGGGGAAATTGTGCATCCATTGCACACACACCACAATTATAATCCAAGCCTGTACCACAAAATCTGGTGCACTAATCTTAAAATGTCTTTCTATTGCTTGCTAGGCAAAAATATCACTTGGTTTCTAGGAATTGGCTTCTGTTTCAATGAACTGGCTACTAGAAGCTACAAAAAAAATACAAAAAAATCTTAAAAAGAAAAGGGGCTTGCAATCCCATCTCCTATAAAAATATGAATTGTGATATTTAGTAATAATATGAATTAATAAACGTAGCTGTACTTGGTTTTTTATTCCATTGACAAGTTTCAGGTTTTAGGGAAACGCCTAGATTACTCAAATCAATACGAAAGTAGTGAAAAGTGAGAAGCCCATGCTTATCCCTAATCAGGGAACAGAATACCTGCTCAGGAGCAAGTGGGTGCAAACACGCCAAATGCAAAGCAAAAAGCCTGCGACAGAACTTCCACCTTTCCAGACACTTGAGCCAGTAGGCCATAAGACACAATCCCACAGGAAAGCAGACTTCATCCGCTCCAGTACTCACGAAAATACCCGATTTCTATAAATAGTCACATTTTCAACATAACATCTACTATTAGCTTCTTTAGCATATCAAGCTTGGTATCCTGCGAGGCATCTCCCTGTCCTGCCCTAGACATTCACGTGCAAGCTACCCAAATATTTTCCCTTCCAAGTGTTATTTTCTTTAAAAATACATTAAATATCTCCTTGAAAAATCCACAGCTAGTCCTATTTATGTCACTATTTGCTGGGTGGAACAAAATTAGATGCTAAGCTGGAAATACCATAACAGCTGAGTATTTTAACTGGCAACACCCTTGTAATGACATGCCTGTGTGTCATATCAGCTATAGACTCCATGATTTTACAAATCTGACATCTCCCAGCCTGAAAAATTAATTCAGCGGGTTTATCAGAATTTCACATGCACCATGTTCACAGGTGTTCTTGCATTAAAAGCATTCAAGAGCGTTGTACGAAACGTATATTTGTGAATTTGATGCTTGTAGGTAACAACCTCAGTAGCCAACTCAGGCAGGTCAATACACCACCCCTCCAAATCTCGATAAAGCTTTTGTGCCACGCCATAACACAATTTATGTTGCAGATTTTTTTTCTGTAAAACAAAAACTTCCAAGTGGAGATCACACGTTGCTTTTAACTTTGAAAGCTTATCTCTTTCCAGATAAAAATCAATAGCCTTATTACCTGTACTGTTCCATCAATGCAGATGTGCACTATTTATGTGGATTAAAAGTGTTATACAAGGAACTTGTCCTAAATAAGCACAAATTGCATAATAAGGATGCTGCAATTCCTTGCACACCTAACACTGCTGGGCTTGGGAGATCTTTCCCCCCCCACCCCCCCCAAATTTGAAAGTCTATGTCAATACATACAAAGACAATGATACTTTTTCCTTACCATAGGCACCCCAAGTGCCTATGGAAAAGGCAGATTCACTCCAAATTTGAGTATTTCCTGATAGTTTGTTGCCACATTTTATAACTTGAACTTTGCTGAGGTTTATTTTGTTGCATTTTATAAATGGGGGAGTGAGTGAAGAAGTGAGGTAATACTGGACTCAGTAATCCAGTAAGCATCAGAGTCTTGATTAAAAATATTTCTCCTGATTAAATGCGACCCACCCATGAGAATCAAAGGAACAGAAATTTGGAGACATGCCAGTTCATACAATAACTATGTTTATTTGTCTTAGTAAATATTTAAGAAACATGACTTGTGGTATTTGATACAACTGAGCCCATGGTCAGAAGGCCTCTCTCCATGACATAAGCAAATACCGTCTATCCTCTTTATTTGTCCGTCTTCTCTTCAACATTCAAGGCTAATCTAGTTTTAGGTCAGGAAAAAGACTGTGGTCTATCATTTTAAACAAACATTGTAGTAAAACGTGAACAGGAAATTCCTAACTACACTGTTCAAAGAACAATGATTAGGAAAACAACTCTAGCTCACAAAGTACAAGGAGCCTACGACCTGTCACAGGACAGCTTGGGTGGAAAAAAATTTTAAAAATAAAAAAAAAAAAAAATCAAAATCAAACACGCACACAGAGTCACCTTACTCATTTTTTCTTTCCCTCATCACCCCCATCCCTTCACCCCACCTTCCCCAGCAGGGCCAGGGGTCCTTCAGACCTTGCCAAGGGAAAAACTTCAGATCTGAAGGAGGAAGAGTGCAGCACATACAGCTCTGCCTGATACCTTGGAAATATCCGGCCTGCGGGGAGTTAGCGCTGGCATGCCATTCATTCCACAACATATAAATGCCCTCTTTAGAGCCTCATCTGAGCAGCAGTTTCATTTGATTTTGGGGCACAGGTCTGCCTTGTTTTTCAATAAGCTGTAAGCTATTTTTAACATGAAAAAAAAAACCCCACACACGATGTTTTAAAAGTGTGCCTGCTAGCATGCAAAAAGTATACAGAATGAGTGAAATAGTATTAAAGTCTTCACTCACTTTGAAAAATAAGCTTCATACGTAAAAGGCCAAGACAGAAAAATGAAAATATGATCTCGAAAGCTTTACATTTTGAAGAACAGTATTCATAGACTGAGGGGTGGAGAGAAAATTTTCACAGCCAGGACTCTATCTGTAGTTTTGGGGTGTTCCTAATGGAACAGAGTTTTGGACACCGGTAATTTATTCTTTAAGAATCTAAATGTAAAGAGAAAAAAAAAAACTGTAGTTGTGATTAAGGTAAAAAAGTAAACAATCTTCTTCATGAACTGATTTCAGAAGAAATAAAACAAATACATGAAGAACAAGTGTCAGCAAAGGGTCATATGCACAAGCCTTTAAAAGCCCCAGATATTTAGATATCTTACATAACAGCAAAAAGGAGAAATTCTAGAAATTCATTACAATAACTTTTAACAATAAAATGATACAGCTGCATTTCAAAACAACATTTTTTTTATAAAAAAATCTGAACTCCTCATATTTATTGTAAGCTGTTAAAACAACTGATATTACCGATATCCTCTTTCAGATACTATTTCAAAAAGAATCAAGTCACGGCCAAAAAGCTCTGTACAAGTCAGAAACCACCAAAAGAGAGAAAGTCTTTAACCCAAGGATCCAAACCAAGTCCTGGTCAACAGCAATGAAAGTGTATTATCACCTTAGAGGCTTTTTGGCTGATGTTGTGAAACAGAAGGATGTCTCAGGAGAAGGACATGGTTCACTCCTATTAGGCAGATGTCCAGAGAAAACCATCAGCTACATCACTGTTGTTACCAAACAGAAGCCCTGAACAGGCACAGACAGATCTACAAGATTACTCCCAGAAGGAATTTAGCTAATACAATATTACAGCACACTCTGATACAAAAGAGTTCATTCTGTACTCTAACAAACTCTACACATAAGGCAATTGATATTTTAGTGGAAGGGAATTTTTATTTGCCATAATCACTGGAGCTTTTTCTAGTCTGTCAGATTTCCAGAATATTGTGAGAAATTTTATGAGAATTTGTTTTAAAATACACACACACACACACAGATAGCCCTTCATCCAAATGAACCACCTGGTGTTTTGCCTTTTATTAAGTCATTAAAAGACATCCTTTAACCTAGTTTAGCATGAAAACAGGTTTACATCTAAGTGGAAAAAAAATTAAGGCTTTTTTTAGATGCCTTTCAGGGAAAGCTTTATTTGTCTAAACACATGACACGCTCTTAAAAAAGAGCTGAGTTATCAAAATTTGTGTCACAATTCCCCCAAGCTGCTGTATGAAAAATGAGAGCCGTTGATAATTCCCTACATCGCCCTTGAATCCCTACGAATGACTACAGTAAAAAATTAGGAAGTTGTGAGTGATATTCACAGCCAATGATAGGAAACATTATCAAAACAGCAACAAAAAAAACCCCAACACAAACACAAACAAACCAACCAAATACAAACAACAAAACATTATGGTTCAGCAAATCTTCCACATATCATTCACTAACATCTGTCAACTCCAACTTCCTAGAGTGTCAAGTCAGAATAACGTTTATCAACAGATACATTGAGGCTACATTGAGGCCAGAGCTGTAAGGAGTCTCATAGATAGATGGTAAATTGCCTGAAATTTCAAATGATTAAATGACATTGCACAAAACATTCTTATATTCCTTTCCTACATATTTGTGTTTGGATATCCGCTCACAGACTAAAAGGGCTTTTTGTTCTGAAAGACATCTACAATATTTAACTAAAGAAATTTGTAACATTTCTCCAAAATTTCATACAAGCACATACAGAAAACTACTAATAAAACGTAAAACCAGAAATTTGCAATGCAGTTTATTTTACAGCAAGAAAATAATTACTGGAACTGAAAACTCAGTATCTTCATAGTAACATCAATAAGTCAGAATCCAAGAGTCAAGACCATGAACATCTTGACATTTTTCTCCAACAACAGGCTAAAGAGAAAGATCTTTTTAAAAGCAAAAAATAAAGGGTTTATTTCACAATTTGTTGGGGGGAAAAATGTAGCTGTACCCTATTAAAAAAAAATCTGAACCAACAATCTACCACTTGAGCACTGCTTAGGACAAGTATACAGGGCTCAGTACGTAATTTTTTCCCTTTTTCCCTCAACATCATGATCCTTCTGAAAACAGAGTGAACACACTTCAAGAATGGTAATCATATGCCACACTGCAGATCAGCTCAAAGGGACTCAGCTGAAACTAGCCATTCATTAAGATCAAAGTAAATGCTCCTTAAATTCAGTGCATTACAAAGTATTAAGAGAAAGCAAGATGTTTGGCTGAATCAGTATACAAGACTCAAAGTGTAGAGAACTATAAAATACAAACACAAAAGGAAGGATCAGGCCAAGCCCTTGGATCTCTCATCAGCCTCTGTGCATACTCCCCTTGACTAAGGCAAAAGGCTTAGGAAATCTGTTATTATTTGGACTCCTATATATGTATGTTGTAGCTATTTTCGATTCATGCAGGTAACTAGAGAGTCACTTCTTTCAGAAGTCCTGACTATAAACAAGTATATTAAAATACTGGACCATGCATGTGTTAAGCTGATGTTTCCAAGGACTGAGAACTGAGTGAAGTCAAAAAGAAGTTTTTACAACAGCTCTTCCTCTTGAAGACATGAGATTTACTCTCAGCGTTCTCCTAGAGCCAACATAAATATATGGCTAACCAGTCCAGATGCAAAATAAAGCTGATTCAAAAATCCCTGACCATTTCTCATTAAAATGCTTTTGCTTTCCTTTTGAGGAAATGTTTTTCAGGAATTTTTTCAAAACATCTGTGAAACACAGAGATTCAGTTAGAAGGATGTTTTTTTGCCATGCTGATGAGATAGAAGCATCAAAACCAAACTGCGATAAAGAAGTGGGCTACAATGGATTATCGAAGTACTTCTGTAAAGAATTCACTGTCTGAAGCATTACTAAATGAAGAAACTGGGAGGTCACAGGTGCTGGTGTATTTAGGGAAGGACTGTACTTCATTACTCAAGAGGAATCTCAAGACATGTGAGAAATTATAACACCATTTCAAAAAAGAGCATTTTTAACCATCTTTCTGCAAGCTGTTACTGGTAAACATTTTTTCTTTCCCTGAACAAATGATTCTACAATTTAATTGGCCTGACTCTGCACCTACATTAAACACAGAAGTGGAATTCAATGCCCATGCAGTCTTGAGCACATGGTGCCTATTTATCACAAATCTCAGTACACCCATAACCACAAAAGCACCGTTAGGTTTTACCTTGAATAAACTATGAGCTGGCAGAAAAGCAAAGATAAGACAACTCCAACCATCACAAAGTAGCTTACACACTTTCTTAAGTGTCATCACTCAGTACACTGCACACAGTGGAAATAAGTATACGAATACGTATTGTGAATATCTATGTTCTGTAACTGAACTGGACAAATTATCTATTTTGTTTCCAGTCTTTACGTGCTTTTCCAATTATTTTGTATTATATAAAGGAGAGGTCAGTTATGCTTTCTCTTGCTCATAATGGATAATATCCAGGCTAATTTGTGTAAGTCACCAGTGTTAGAGACTATTTAGATACTACCAAAATTGACTTGTGATCCAACAGCCTTTACGGTCATGAAATCCATTTTCCTTTGGTTTTGTGGCTAACTTATTCTGAAGTTTGAGGTTTGGGGATTTTTACCTGTGTGCCATATCATCTTTAATACTGTGAGTCTTAATCTTACCCAGAAGATGTAATTTGGGGGAAGCAAAAGATATGTAAGTATTTAAACAGTAATTTCCAAACACATGCAATACTTTCTCCATATACTACTTATCTCTGTATTGCCAAAAAAAACAAAACTTTTCTGTTATTAAATTGTCTTTTAAGTATGCCCGGAACTGCTGTTCAAGTAACTTTGGACTGTATTCTCCTTTGAGTGCAGTGTGACAATTTGTTTATGCTATAGAATTAGATAATTATGCAGTACTTCGGCTGCCTTTCCAAACATGGATAAGCCACTCTAAGAATCTGTTGTGTATTAAGGATTTTAAAAGTCTTATTTTTAGCTTTTCAAGATGTAGTTCAAGATTAAATCCATTTTGAAACAGTACGCATTTTCAGCTTTGATATCCAACTTTGAATTTTGCTATAAAGAATCCTGATCACTGTGCATGTGAAAGAGCTTCAGCCTAAGCACAAAATAAATCAAAATAGTTTCAACAAGATTCGCCATAGATATTTCATCTGGAAAATAACCCTTTCAGAGAGCTATGAAAGATAGCCTTTGATTCTCTGTTGCTGGTTCAAGGGTGTTGATATCACTATACTTAATTTTTGTCCCATTGCCAATTAAATATACTGAAATAGAAAAGTATTTGAAAACAATTTTTAAAAAAAAAAAAAACACAAGTCACTTCAGTTTTTGCTACTCACTAATTCAGCCCTTGATGGCAATCAGCTCTTTCAGCCAGAAGAGCTTAACAGTACAGCACAGAACTACCTCCACCTTCCAAAACCACGGGGAGACCACCAAGCTCATCACTGGATGCAAGAGCCTTTCCTACTCCAGCAAACACCCACAAAAAGGCAGAGAAAGAAACTGAAAAATACTCCAGCTTATTTGATCATGCAACACATACCTAGAGCAAGCCTCACTGGGAAGGCAGCTGTATTAAAATGGCTGATCAAAATGATTCAATGGGCCATTAAAAGTTACAAATCATGTCTCACCTTGCTTTTAACACATCCTAACTGTACTAAGTCCAAATTAGTTTTCCTATCTGGAACACAATAAAGAAACAATCAAGACCCTTTCGGCATGGCAGAACAAAGCCTACATACTCATTTCCTTATCGTTAATGACTAGTTAAGAATTGAGGGATGGATCTCCACAGAATAGGCTCAGATTGACAGCAAGGCAAAAACTACAACGTCAGAGCCCCTGCTTCTCTGCACAAGCAAAGAGATAAAAATTTTGTTCATCTAATTCAAATATTGAAACCTCCTCCTCTACAACCTTTCAACCTTGACCCATTAAGAAAACTTTAAAATTCTAAAAAATTTCTTAAAAATTTCTAAAAAAACTTCTTTAATTCTCTTAAAAAATTCCCCAGTCACATTGTCACAATCTTTTGATGAGTTACAGCTCCAAACATTGGTGACAATGCCACCTTCCAAGTCTCCCCAACAGCTGCTCTGTGATTTTGGTTATAACCTCAACGTACCTTGACACTCCCCTCCCTTCCCTAGTTACACACGACACTTCTACATCCAACTGAGGTCCTCCTTGGAGATGCTCGCTCTGAAGATCCTCCCCACCTAGCTGGATCTTATACCCAGTTCACTCCCACACACTCCTGCAGTACCACACTGCTGACATCCTTCTCAGACACCCATATGGTCCCAGATCCAGTTCTCTCATGCATCAACTTTGGTCCCTGCTGGCGACAGCAACATAAACTGGCTTCACCAAACTTTTCACAAGTGTTTCCAAGCTGTTGCTACTACCCTAAATGGGTTATGTGTAGTCCTCTCCCTTCATGATAGCCACTACACTGCTGCTACTCAACTAAAAAACTATGATACCTATTTAATCAATTTCTCTTGGCTTCTACACATCCATCTTACACCTGAAAATCTAATGCTTCCTTTCAAACAAAACTTGATGCTTATTTAGAGATAAGTTATTTTACATTGGGGTATTTTTAAAATCAGTAGTCAAGACTGCCATTCACAAGGAGGATTTGCTGAAAAAAAGCTTTTTAACTGACTCATCACTTCTGCCTAAGCCAATTCCTTACTGAATTAACTTAAATACCTATCTGCCCTGAAGGCTGAGTCAACTCCAGGAACTAAACTGGCCAAAAACTAACCCTCCCCAAAAGGAGGCTTATGAAATACTGCATAAGAAGTCTTTTGCTGATTTGTCTTATAGATACTCACCAGTACCACTGCAAGATGTGGCTGGCAGGGAGGACACTGCTGTTCTTGGCAGCAGCTAACCGGTAGCTTAAGGGTGTTGTAAAACCTTGCTCAGCCTGCATGCTGCCCTACCACATCAGGCAGGGGTAGGAAAAGTACCTAGAGCGTGTTTTCTTTAGCTAGAAACAAGTTGAAGATTACTTAAAAGCTGTAATACTGGCTGGCTTTGCTGGTGAATGTGAACTGTCACACTGCAGTAGATAAGATATTCAGGAAGTTCTATTTTTAACTGTAAACAGAAAAAGTATTAGTTTTACTTTGTTTCACCAAAATATCAACTAAATAGTTCTGTTAGGCCTCATATACAACTTCACAAAGCTCCACCTTCCCGTAAACAATTCAAAACTATAAACCAATATTACATTAAACAGGCACCTCTGAGAAGCTTGTTAACAGAACTTTGTTACGGATAAGTTTCTAATTGTTTTTTAATGGTCTACCAGTCATTTGTTCTTATGTTTGCATAGTGCTGTCGTTGTATTTACACTCACTAAAAACACTAAGTTGTTATCTTTCAAATGAAACTTATCACTAGAATCCAACCCTAAATAGGATTTTTTTTTTCTGCAGATAGACCTTAAAACCCAGCCCTAGACTTGTGACATTTCAAATCTTACACGTTCTCACACGTGTGCATTATAGATGCTGAAAAGCAGACACTTGCCCCATACACCCTTTAGAAGATACATCAACGCAAATATCCAATTTTCTTTTCACAATGCTTAGTGCTGTTTAATGGTAACAAATACAACCATTACATTACCTTCATAGAATCTTAGGGTTGGAAGGGACCTTTAGAGATCATCTATGTCTATACTGACTCAGACATACGTTGAATTAAACATACAAGAAATAGTAAAGTACCTTCTTCGACTGTTTCGAGCACTGACAACACTGCTGTGTTTCTGAATTTATAAGATTCAATTCATGGTATTGTTTGCCTTACATATGTCACAGAATCCTTCCAGAAAAAGCCCTCATAACGTCTGCCACAGCACTGTTGTAACACACAAAAGCCGCAAGTACTAATTTAGCCCTTTCTAGCACACACACCGTCAGGCAGGTGTCTGCAGTCTGTATATGACTGGTGAAAATACCTCCATTCAGAGATAAAAACTACACATGGGCACAAAAAAAACCCTCACCTTTAACAAAGTGCTAAGAAGCTTAACAGTGGGGTTTTGTTAGTGAGGTTACCACAGCTCAATAACCATTTTGATGTCTTAGCACACACACCTCAAGTCTTTCAGCTTGATGCTACTTAGATTTTCAAAGCATATGTGTTTTAACCAGTAAAAACAAAGAAACAGTAAGTCACTACTACTATAGTATAAGGAAAGCCTTTCATCCTTAGGAAGAAACAGTAGATGACTCTCACCTCTACTTTCTAAGACCCTGAAAAACTACTCAAAACATTTACAATCCTCAGTATAACTGGAGATGTAGCACTCATTGTTAACAATGTTGAATTACTAGAAAACATGAATGCTCGCTTCATACAGGCATTGCTTTTCCCCAAGCAACAGAAATCTGCCAATAAATTAAAAGCTACTTTTTTAGAACATTTAAATCCAGGAGAGGGGGGATCAATATCTTAAAATTACTCACCATGAATCAGTTGATTAACATCTACTTGTTATCGGAATCTATCAACCAAATGACTCAGCTTGAAAAACAAATCTAATACCAACTAACATTAACACTAGGACACTTGTACTTAACATTCCTTTTTTAATCATAAACATCTTTATGAAATTCACTCATATAGTTAAGCATCTGCCTCTTTGAAGATGTGCTAGCCAACATGAGAAAAAAAAAAAAAATGTGTCTCCCTCCTGAAAGGCTGAGAAGTAGATTTATCATGGCATATATATATGTAAAACTTTCAAAACAAATGTCAGCTACAGGCATGCCTTTAAAAATATTACTGAATTATTGTGAACAACAAGTAAAGCACAACTATGAGCAGATTGCTCAGGGAGGCTCAAGGCACCGCAATCTTTTCTCAACACCATGTGCTGCAGAATGTATTCCCAGTCACATGCCAGAAGAGCAGTTGCACAGCTGCACAGCTTTCCCATCCATGCTTTGGCTATGTCCAGGCTTGACATTTGCACAGAAAATTCAAAACATCTGGATCTCAAGTACTACTTTCTACCTAATTCTTTTAATATAAATGCTCTCAAGCCCATTCAATTTATTGCTAACTTGAGGTACTTAAATGATGCAACTGCAGTGACCCAGAAGCCTCAAGTGATGGGGATAACACAGCAAGGAAGAAGTCACAATTTGAGACAACCAACCAGATGGAGAAACTCTCGACCTTCTAAGGAAAGGATGGCCGCTCTGCATACTCTTATTACGCTTAGCTATATATATTATATACAGTTCAAATGATATACCATGCAATGAAGCCAGTAAAAATACATGGTCATAGACAATGGCACTTTAGGCGACAGCTGACTTCTTAAACCAGGCCAAAAAAAAAAATTAGATCATTTCAGCTAGAGAGCTAAAGCAGTAGAAAAACTACTCTGACACTTGGTATCTCTTACTGCAAAAAAACATATCAAATTTATAGTTTCAACTTATGACTACCAGTTATTATAATTTACAAAAAAAAAAAAAAAAAAAGAGCTCTAAGTCTCCAGTATCATGTCTTTTATGAACAGTACTCAAAGCACTTCTTAAACACCTATTCAACTGATTAAATTCAGTTCTTTTGTCCTCATGGGCAAGCATATTTTCCAGATCCATACTTGTTTTTTCTTTACAATCCTCTCCATCTCTTGGAAGCTTGGCACTGACAGCCTAGAGAGCAAATTTATACAATCACAACCAAAGCAGTATTTCATTGGGTTTCCTCCTCTTTCAAAGCATTACTTCTGAAACTACATTTCTATGTAAAGTACCCTATAGGGTACTTTATATCTACATCTAAAAAGTACCCTATACTTTTTAGTAGTACTATAGTACTACTATAGTAGATAGTACTGTATCTAAAAAGTACCCTATAGGTTAGATTTTATGATTTACATTAATGGTTTACATCACAGTCAAATAAAACATTATTTAAATCTGTCCAGTCACAGTAAAGTTTTCAGAGGGAATATTAAAATACCAATCCACATGTTTTCTTCCTGTTCCATTAATAGCAGTAGTTCAAAAACAAGACTGTATGTTAACACAGTTGATATTCAAAATATAACAAAAAGGAAGTTGAAAAGTCTGAAAAACTTGAAGCAAACTTTCACAAATAGCAGCGGTACTATTCTGTTGCCTTCTGATGCTTTGGAATGAAATATTTGTATTTGAATACCAAACAACATCAACTTCTACTCTCAGTGCAGAGGTCTACATCAGGCCCAGTAAAATGCTATTTGTGAAAAATCTTTACTGAAATGCTTCTGATTGTCTTTGCGTTCCTGAGGATTGTCAATTGGACGTTTCAATACTCTAGGTTAAATTCTCCTGCCCTAACAAAGAGGACACTGCCTTTCTAACCATATCATACACTGGTGATCCTTTCCCTTTCTAGAGAGAGGCATATCTTTCAAATTTTGGCCAAAAAAATGAGAAGTGATTCTCACTATTTCACAGCCCTCTGATATGACCTCAGAGTTTGTTCTCTCCACGTATCAAACAGGGCAAGAAAACATATGAAAAAGTAGCTTGTCACTGAAAATGCTCTCAATACAAAAAAGTAGCTTATGCAACTTAAGTCTGGAATTTTTTAGCTTTGAAGATTTGACATGAATATTCTCAATTTAAGCTTCTTACCTGCAATCTCCTACTCCTTTATAAAATCAGATTAGGGAAAGAGAAATTGCATCATGCAGTATCACACTAGCACGTGGGTCTGAAGACCTCACTTTGCTGCTTGCTGTAACAGAGGAAACAACAGTACTAATGAACCATCTTTGTCCTACTTCCACAGAGAGAAGATGCAAACTTGGTCATACAGACATTTGCCAAATGCTAATAACTGATGAGGAGTCTTGAAATGGTTCAGCAAAAAACAGATAGCATTTCTGGACTTTTCTACTCATTACACGCTTGAGCATTTCTACTCTAATAACATCGCTACCTACAGAGTGATTTTCTCAAGCTGATTCCCTGATTCAAGACCATTAGCCTTTTCTGCTTATTTCCAATCTCCACAATTCCGATTATTCATCAGTCTCTTTGTATAACACATCTTACTCTTCCTTACCTCGTCCTCATATTTCACACATAGTTCTTGTATTTCACCTTCCAACTATTTTCCCTTCTTCACCTAGACTTTGCATGCTGTTTTGCATGCGTATTTTCTGACTCTGAAGATCCCTCATCCAAACTCAGCGCTCCTTCCTTTGCCTCGGGGTTCCCTGTACAGCCAAGAAAAGTGCTGACATCCTCACACCCTGAACCCTCACTAGACCGGTTTCTTGTTACCCACTTTTCCCTGCCCTACTGGTTTTCAATCCAGTTCCCCTACTTTTTTCTTCCCATACTTCAGGTGCCATCCTTCTCCCTAGCCCAAATTGCTGATGGCTTTGACTTCAACAGCTTGACTCAAATTTTAACCCCCTCTGTCAATTTCCAAGACCAACCCCACTTGGACCCACACTCCTTGTTCTAACACATCTTCACTATTTGGCCTGAGTTTTCCTCCTCTGTTCAAATGAAGAAGCTTTCAGGTCTCAGAATTAAGATGCTGATTAGGACACAAGACAGAAAAACTCTCTGATTTCAATTAACGTACCAGCAGGCCAGCTTGCAGGAGGATTCTGCCAAGGCAGCTGCTAAAATCGAAATCTTTATCCAACCCATACTGATTTTTTCACTGCCTCCTAACTGGCCCAAATAGAATTATTTCTCCATGCAAAAACACTGCTGTACCTTACAAGTTTAAAATTCTCACTCCAAAATTAAACTTCAAACAAACATGACAACTCACATGAAGAAGCTGAAGGAAAACACTCTCCTAATATTGTCCCAAAAATCCAACACTGCATTTTAGCTTAGGTTTTCACACACAACAAATCTAACAAGACTTACCAGCTTGGAAAGCTTTTGCCAAACTCAAACAGTTTTGGCTAAGTTCTAGTCACTTGAAAACACAGTCTCGTAACAAACAGCAACAGTAATAAGATCCTTGGTGTCGCAAGTATCATCGATGTCAACCACAGTCAGTCTTTTATAAAATCATTTACAATCCCCAGTTATTGTGCAAACACAAGATAAAAAGCCAGTTTACTGCCTTGAAGAACTTATTAAGATAAAGGATGACTACCACCTCAAGTCGAAAACATGCACTGAATGGTTCCATTTTGAGATCTACAGGATCTGCCAGAGAACCATCTGCAACCTATTCATTACAAACAATACACATAGATCAACAAGGTATCTTCCCCAACCTAACCACTGAATTGATACCAAAGATAAAATGCTTCTCTAATCTGCTCAGTTTATCAGTCTTCTACCGTTCTCCCTCATTTTCCTTCACCTATTCCACTTTTTCTTACCAGAGAAAACCATAGGGTATCTACTTCTTAGTTCTTTATCCCTTCTCTGTATTAGTTTGATTTACTTCCCTTGCCCTCATCATCTCCTCTTTCCCAAACTCTAAAATACTTTATAGAGCACATTTGACCTTCCTTAACTTCTCCAGTTAGTATTTCCTTCTCATCTTCAATGGGAAAAAACACCGAGGGGTGGGAAATTTTTGTTTTATGTTCAATCAAATAACCGCTTCAAATGCAATTCATTACACAAACTATACAAAAGGCAGAGAAATTTCAGAGGGAATGTAGAAAAAGTATTAAGTGACAGCTCCAAGGAAAGAGGAGCCTTTCAGGATGCTTATGGGACTACTGCCCATAGGAAAGCTTGGGGGTGCTGACTCTCTGAGCCCTAATCGAGTGCTGCGTGGCCTGAGGTCCCATAGTTTTGTCCAACTCTATCACTCGACACTGAACTTAAAACACTGATACATATGATACAGGTAGGTTCTGCCCTCCACTTTTTCAACTTCTCTTTGCAAAAATACAGCTTCAGTTCCATTTCCCTGTTACTCTGACCTTTTCCAAACTCTGGCAGAACACAACTAATTTGATCCTTCCCTACTTTGCTGCTGCCCACAGGAGTCCAAATATCTACAATGAAATCCAGAAAGAGTGGTCACCTTCTGTTAAGCAGGAGAAGGCAGACCTCTTGCTAAAGTAACAAGAGCAGTCTATTCTCAACCAGAGATTAACTCTGCAGTCGTGAAACTAGCTCCTGCTACTTGAATTCTGTAGAAACTACTGATATGTGCTCATGAAGACGTGGTTTTTCTATCTGCCTCAATGCAAACGTCTCAATCTCTGCTCTACAGCCTACACAATGCTCTACATTTACACAATGTGAAAAACAAAAAATCTAAGTTTAAACGCTAGTATGAAACAGCTTGAAAGTTTTCAAGAGTCATGTGGCATTTCAATTTCTTCAAAACGAAGTCATAATTTCAGCAACACTATTCAAGTGGAATGGTAACCAAATTTAAACACTGTAATAAACAGCTAAATCTTTTTTTGTTATTGTCTGTGTGCAAGCTATTCCAGAAAGAGAAAATGCATATCCTCTGATATTTCATGGAAAGAAGGACATGCAGAGAAATCACAGACAAGCTGTTATGTTATTG
Source organism: Urocolius indicus (assembly GCA_013401255.1). Classification (NCBI taxonomy): domain Eukaryota; kingdom Metazoa; phylum Chordata; class Aves; order Coliiformes; family Coliidae; genus Urocolius; species Urocolius indicus. The sequence continues at coordinate 17,444 of WBNH01008566.1, forward strand.
GTTACTTTCAAAACAGTGTATTACAAGTAAGCTACCAACACGTACGTGCACTTCAATGTAGAAAAAAAAACCCAAGAGCTATCTAAAGTACACCGACAAATATTTAATGCCTCAGCAAAAAAGAAAAAAAAAAACCCACAAACAAGAAAACCGTGTGTGCATAAGTACATCTCAATAATGAGACAAAAGATCTCGATCTGGTAGGTAAATATTTAGGCGATTTAAACAGTTATGTATCATTGTGCAAGACGGCAGGAATCGCTCAAATTACTAGTCTTTAACCCAGACTATGCTTAAATGTTTCTGTGGCCTGCTTAACATTCCAGGCATACTTCTGGCAAGGTAGCTCTGGCTGAGGTTCAAACTGTCCTTGTCCAACTTTCACTTACTATAAAAACATTGTTTAATATAGAAAAGCATACACAGAGACATATGTTTCTTATTTCGCAGACACCTAGAATACTGACACTTGTGTTCGCTAACCCTGCGTGGAAATTTTTAGGCGAACACTTTCAAGCGAGGTTGTACTCACCGGGCAGTACCCGCTACAAATAGCCTACTCTTCTGCCACTTTCAAGCTACGATGCTTAAGTGTTACTTATAATGCAATTTTACTGAAAAAAAAAAAAAACAAATAAAAACATAAAACCTGTCCGTATTTATTGACACTAATTAAAGCGAAAAAGGCCCAATTCCATTTTACCACGGCGCGGCCCAAGCCCCCGAGATGCGAAAACGTTCTCCCACAAACAACGCGACAGACGGCTAATCCGCAGCAGCCGGCGTTATTTGTCACGTTAACTGCAGGAATTCACCGGTTTGCTTACCTCCACTCGACGTTATCTTTTATGAGGAGGTAATCTACCAAACGACTTCAGCATGCCTCCAAGCCTGCTGCTGCCAATTAGTTCAGCCCGGCTAATAAATCAGGGCGGCCGAGGCAGGCGCTTACGGTGAAGTTTTAAGCCCAGCGTGCGAGTTATCAACGGGGGCAGCGCTCTCCTGCCTTTCCCCGTCTTACTTTCCTCCCCCCTCCTCACAGAAACAACGCTCGGTCTCGGAGTTTAAAAGAGGAAGGGGGAAAACCTCTTCTTTTATTCACATCCCCCCTTACTCACACGCACGCACACACTTAGTCGAACTTAACGTTAAGCCTGGCGGCAAGCTCGTCACGCGCCGGGCTGGGGGCTCTGCCTTCTGCAGGGTGCAGAGGCGCGCGGGCCGGTGTGGCAGAGCCCCCGCCATCCCTTCCCGCTTCGGGGCCAAACGGGACGAGGCGAGGCGAGGCGAGGCGGAGCGCGTCGCCGCCGAGGGGCAGCGGCGGCCCCGCCGCCCACACGCTGCTCTCGGCCACGGACGGGGGAAGGAAAATGTCGCCGCCAGGCCAGGCCCGGCCCGGCCGCCGAGGGGCACCAGGGCGCGGAGGGAAGGGGACGGCGAGGCCTCGCCGGTGCAGCCGGCGCCCGGCGTGGGGAACTGGGCTCGGGGCTCCCTCCTTCCTTCCTTCCCCCGGGATCCGCCTCGCCCGCCCGCGGCTCCCGCCCGTCCCTCACCTGTCCCGGGGGTCGATCCACGAGGTCTGCCGGGTGTTGTGGTCGATGTAGAAGACTCGTCCGTCGAAGTCCCTGGCTTCCTCCCAGCCGGCGGGCAGCGGCAGCTCCGAGCTCTCCCGGCCCCGCTGCCCGCCCGCCGGCGGCCCGCCGCCCTGTCCCGCGGCCGCTTGCTGCTGCTGCCGCCGCCGCCGCCCGCCGCTCAGCCACGGCATGGCTGCTCC
>WBNH01008566.1:19260-43946 GCA_013401255.1 Urocolius indicus
CGGCGCCTGCCCCGGCCATCTTCCCTCCCTCCCTCCCTCCGCCCCGCCCGGCCCGGCCGTTCCCACGCCACGAAGGGCCGGGCCGGGGGAAGGGGCCGCGGCGGGAAGACGCCCCCGGCCCGGCCAGCGGCGCAAGGAGGGAAGTGGCGGGGCTAGGCCGGGCGGCCGCACCCCGAGCCGCGGAAGCTGGGCCCAAACCCAGGCACGTCGTCGATGGAGAGAGGGCGGTAGCCCTCCGGTCTGGGCCCGCGCCGGGGGAAGGGTGGGCTGGAGCCCCGCCGGGACCCGGCCCGGCCCGTCCCATCCCACCGCGGGGCCCGACTGGGGACCGGGGACAGGCGGAGGAGAAGGGGAGCTGTGTCCGGCCCGTGCTGGGTCACGCTTTCCGCCGCGGGCACCCCAAAGCTTTCAGAGGTGCTGAGCAATCCCTGTTGTCCACAGGGACTTGGGAAAGGGGCCGGGGGGGGGGGGGGTCCGTTGCGGAGCGATTAAAAGCGATGAAGGAAAGGGGTGTTGAGGACCACACGAGTCACAGCAGTCGCGCTGTATCGATGCTTGGGTAAGGGATGGGGGGGAAATTATACATCCAACTCGCTTGACATCAGCCCCTTAACCTCATCCTCCAGAGCAGACAGCAGATGTGTGTGATTTAACCAGAGGCTGTTGGAGACCTCAAGGCACAGAGTCCCAGCAACCTTCTAAAATGAAACTCCACAAAACTTAACGTAGAACAATGTTAAAAGTTGGCCTGTGGTGCCTTTCCGGGATGCTGACTTCAGCTAAACTTCTGAAAATCTGGAAATAAAGAGAATACAGGCTAAGTTGCTGAAAATTAGGAAAGGAGTTAATATATACTCTGCCTTAACTCAGCCTCCTGAAATTGGCAATACCCTGCCAGGGATTTATATTGCAATTCCAATTATGTTGTACTTGCATTCACCGTTTAAATTACAGTTCTATGAACATCAGTTGCTGCAATGCCATTGTAAATGCTGGAAATTGGAGGAGTTTTGCTCCAGACTTCTTTGGCATTTTTCTTCCCCCCCCCCCCCCCCCATTAGCTATCAAAGAACAGAGCAGTGCACGAGAGAGGCAGTAGAGATAATAGGACAGTAGGACAGATCAGGCAGTTTTACTTAAAATTCAATAGTAGTAGACTCGAGATTTTTGTTTTTTTTTTTTAACAGGGCTATTGTCAGCAGTGAGATGTAATGGGAAAGTAGTATGTGGGGCAAAGCAGTGTATGAAGCTCTGAGGGCACCGTTGAAGGACATTATAAACATGGCAAAGGTGTTAAATTTACCAAATGCAAGGTTGCAGATCTGATCTTCCAAAGCATGATAGCTATGTTTGGCTCAGCGAATCACAGTAGTTTGCTTCAGCAAACACTGGGCGTTAGGTTGCCTCGTGTGGTCCAGAGAGGCCAGCAGTGTCTCCAGGAGCTGCTTGTGTGTTACAGATGTTTTTGAGGCGTATTTCAAAGACAGCAGAGTTTAGGGCACAGTACAAACTCTCCATTTTTCAGTGGCTGCAGTTTATATTATTTTAAGTATGTCTCTGAGATTTTCAGAGGTTTCATTTAGCAGAAGTGGGCATTCTCAAGTGCCCCAGGTCTATATTAACAATGTTTTGGGACACTAGATTTTCTTGTTTAAAAAAACAAAAAACACAACAAACATGCTGTCTTTGCACCACAGCTCAACTCTCCCTGCATTGCTTTTCATGTTCTTGCAACAATTACCTTAACACAATGTGTGCACAGCACAGCACCACAACACACTGGACTAGTTTGTAATACCTGGAAGCAGTAGAGCCAGGTTGCTGTAATAATCTATCAAAAAATAATTAGCTCTGCTAAAGATATGTGCAGCATCGTCCTCTAACTTGGGCTGGTTCTTTCTTATCAGTCCCAAGAGAGGGTCAAGCTTTGGTGAAGAACCTGTAGATGGAGGTTGCAGAAACTGGGCTGACCATGGAGGCAGCAAAAAGGTTTCAGATGGGGTTTGGGGAGCTCAACACAGCAGTTGCAAGAGGTGAAATGGCAGGATTGAGTGTGGAATATTTCATTCAGCTCATAGCCCTTCGGCTAAATTCTTGTCTCAGCTTTGGCAGATTGCTCCAGGTGAGAGCCAGAAAAGGACTTGGCTGGGCTGTGCTCTCTCAGGAGGAATTACGATGCACAGGTTCTGTGTAAAACATGAGCTGTATATCCAATGGGGCCTGGATCTCATGGATTCATTATAAATGCATTTGAGGATGGATATGCTACTATGTAAAGAACGGGTCCAAGACTTTCAGATGTGCTGTAGCTGCTTCTGTAACCGACAGGTTACAGCTCCCTAAATCTTGCATAAACTTGTGCCTTGGCAAAATTTGCAGGCTAAATGTGAGAACACGTCCTAAAAAGCTCAGATTTAAAATTGCCCTAGACTTCAGATCTAATTTTTAGGCTGCCTGTGTCCAGAAAAATCATTACTAATCAATGAGGAGCTGAAACTTCTTAAAACGCTCGTGAATAAAGTTGTTGGAAAAACCTGATGCCTGTCCAGCCAATTGTGCATGGATCTGCCTGCAGTAGGAAATGATAGGGCTAGCAGTTGCCTCACAGGAATAGAAACTCCCTCTGTCTGCAGCACGCTTATGCCAAGATGCCAGGCAGGAACTCTCGCTTATTTTCAGGCCAGAATAGCACCCTTCCTCAGATGTTACCTCATCCTTCTGCCTGTTCCTTGGGAGGAAATGAACAAAGCATTCAGGAGCCAAGGATTATTTTTTAATAACATGAAAAGGCAAGAAGAGAAGAACCTGAAAACATCACTATAGTTTTCATGCCAGAGCACTAATTTGCAATGCCATTTGTGCCATCCTTACCCTACAATGAAACCCTCACAAACCTGTGTCGCTGCTCCTTCCCTTTTATTTTTCACAGAATCGTAGAATCACAGAATGACAGAGGTTGGAAGGGACCTCTAGAGATCATCTAGTCCAACCCCTCTGCCAAAGCAGGTCCACCTAGATCAGGTCACACAGTAACATGTTCAGGCAGGTTTTGAAGACCTCCAGAGAAGGAGACTTCACACCCTCCCTGGGCAGCCTGTGCCAGGGCTCCCTCACCCCCTAGGTTAAATTTTTTTTTTCTTATGTTTAAATTGAACTGTTTTGTGTTCCAGCTTCTTCCCATTACCCCTCATTGTCTGTTATGTTTCAAGATGGTAAAAGGAAAGAGAGGAATGGATAACCTTGTGTAACACAGCATATCTCTATCTGGGGTTGCAGAAAGAAACCCCTCTGCCAAAAAAAAAAAAACCAAACTAACCTGCATAGTACAGAACAGGTAGTGTGGAAGATTTTTACTTAGATAGAAGTCTGCCACAGGAAATTAAGTGCTTGCAGTGCATAGTTTAATCAATCTGCACAAATGCCAATATTTCATATAAAAATGTGTCTACGTAAATTTACCTCAGTCCCTTGTCTCACTATCTGCTTCATATATACACAGTACCTATCTCAATTCTCGTGTATTTCACAAACCTTCATTCCACACCTGTTTTCCTTTCCTTCCATTTTTTTTCCACCCACAAACGCTGCTCCCACATTCACTCATTCCTCGGGCACACCTATTCCCATTAACTCAAAATTACATAAGCAGAATTTCTTTGTGTACCCTCCCTTGCCGTCTTTGACGTTTATAGTCACAGATTCTCCCCACACATCTTCTCTGCTATACATGCTCTTATACTCAGGTCTGTAAATGATATCACAACATTTTCCATAGAAAATGTAAATAACATTTCCCACTGTAGGTTGCGGATGACAAGTTCCAACTTTCCTACTGTCCACAAGACAAGCCCCTAATTCTGCATAAAAATCCCAACCTTGTTCTAGCACTCCACTTNACACCCTCCCTGGGCAGCCTGTGCCAGGGCTCCCTCACCCCCTAGGTTAAATTTTTTTTTTCTTATGTTTAAATTGAACTGTTTTGTGTTCCAGCTTCTTCCCATTACCCCTCATTGTCTGTTATGTTTCAAGATGGTAAAAGGAAAGAGAGGAATGGATAACCTTGTGTAACACAGCATATCTCTATCTGGGGTTGCAGAAAGAAACCCCTCTGCCAAAAAAAAAAAAACCAAACTAACCTGCATAGTACAGAACAGGTAGTGTGGAAGATTTTTACTTAGATAGAAGTCTGCCACAGGAAATTAAGTGCTTGCAGTGCATAGTTTAATCAATCTGCACAAATGCCAATATTTCATATAAAAATGTGTCTACGTAAATTTACCTCAGTCCCTTGTCTCACTATCTGCTTCATATATACACAGTACCNTTATTTTCAGGCCAGAATAGCACCCTTCCTCAGATGTTACCTCATCCTTCTGCCTGTTCCTTGGGAGGAAATGAACAAAGCATTCAGGAGCCAAGGATTATTTTTTAATAACGTGAAAAGGCAAGAAGAGAAGAACCTGAAAACATCACTATAGTTTTCATGCCAGAGCACTAATTTGCAATGCCATTTGTGCCATCCTTACCCTACAATGAAACCCTCACAAACCTGTGTCGCTGCTCCTTCCCTTTTATTTTTCACAGAATCGTAGAATCACAGAATGACAGAGGTTGGAAGGGACCTCTAGAGATCATCTAGTCCAACCCCTCTGCCAAAGCAGGTCCACCTAGATCAGGTCACACAGTAACATGTTCAGGCAGGTTTTGAAGACCTCCAGAGAAGGAGACTTCACACCCTCCCTGGGCAGCCTGTGCCAGGGCTCCCTCACCCCCTAGGTTAAATTTTTTTTTTCTTATGTTTAAATTGAACTGTTTTGTGTTCCAGCTTCTTCCCATTACCCCTCAGTGTCTGTTATGTTTCAAGATGGTAAAAGGAAAGAGAGGAATGGATAACCTTGTGTAACACAGCATAACTCTATCTGGGGTTGCAGAAAGAAACCCCTCTGCCAAAAAAAAAAAAACCAAACTAACCTGCATAGTACAGAACAGGTAGTGTGGAAGATTTTTACTTAGATAGAAGTCTGCCACAGGAAATTAAGTGCTTGCAGTGCATAGTTTAATCAATCTGCACAAATGCCAATATTTCATATAAAAATGTGTCTACGTAAATTTACCTCAGTCCCTTGTCTCACTATCTGCTTCATATATACACAGTACCTATCTCAATTCTCGTGTATTTCACAAACCTTCATTCCACACCTGTTTTCCTTTCCTTCCATTTTTTTTCCACCCACAAACGCTGCTCCCACATTCACTCATTCCTCGGGCACACCTATTCCCATTAACTCAAAATTACATAAGCAGAATTTCTTTGTGTACCCTCCCTTGCCGTCTTTGACGTTTATAGTCACAGATTCTCCCCACACATCTTCTCTGCTATACATGCTCTTATACTCAGGTCTGTAAATGATATCACAACATTTTCCATAGAAAATGTAAATAACATTTCCCACTGTAGGTTGCGGATGACAAGTTCCAACTTTCCTACTGTCCACAAGACAAGCCCCTAATTCTGCATAAAAATCCCAACCTTGTTCTAGCACTCCACTTCTTTCTCACAATTGCTGGGAAATAGCAGCTAGTCAGAACTGTTATCTTGTGTGTAATAACAAATCCATCCTCATCTTCTAGTTGTGAGCACTTATTTGCAGTTTATTTCCCGTTTCCCAGATCTTCCAGCCTGTGTGATACCTTTATATCGTCTTCACATCTAACTATAAATTATCACTTTCTGCGATCACAGGTGTCTTCTGGACGTGTGCTGTCCTGATGGCCAGCTGTCACACTCATCCTGCAAGCTGGCACACTTTTCTCATATCCACAGAATAAAATCATCAAAGACTGAGACGTGTTTTCTCATTAGCCCTGTCTCTTCAGGCCTCTTCTGTTCACCACATACACATGGATCCAATATATAAATTAGAGATAATGTAAAGATATGTTCATGCATGTACATATACACATACACACAGAAAGATACCTCATAAGCTCCATCTCTCCACATTGAATACATCTGCACACACACATGGCAACCTATTCACTTGGTTGAATTGCTTTTCTGATGAGAAGCTTGTCTTTGGGGAAGGCTCTCCTTGGGCTGCTGTACAGAGATTCAGGTATCTTCCAGCCCTGTGGAAACCATGTGCTGCCCTGCTTTTACAGCTGCAAGCTGGTGTGGCATGTGAAGGTCTTTGGGAGGGTTTCTGCGCAAAGGAGAGGTCTGACACTGGGTTTAAGTATGTGGAACAAGGTAGTACATTGTCTCTTCCATATGACAATGTATGGAAGAGGAACGGGACAAGCAGCAATACCCATGGATTACATAGGGATTCAGGGATGGCATAACAAAGATGATGAGGTATGTAGCAGGAAGGGTGATTAACAGTCATCCACTTCAGAGGAACTGAAGAGTAGAAAACCCTCAACCCTTACTTGCTGCTAGTAGCCAAGATCCAGGCTCCAGAAATGGAGGGTCTGTTGATCACTCTCTGGCTCAACTATAGGTGTGAAGGGTGCCAGGAAGCAAAGCCAAAATGTAAGAACTCTGAGGGCCTTCAGGGTGGGACACAGTGTAGGGAGCTGTATCTGTGTACATGTGAAGGAAGCAAGTCTTCCCCTTCACACAACAAGCAGGTCTGATAAGATACAGTTCTTCAGGCAGGGCATTTCCACATAAAAATAGTCTGAAAAATCCCTAATTGGTGGGGGGAAAAAAAAAAACAAAAACATAGGAGAACTATGAATCTGACATGAAGTTTTAGAACTGGAAGACTGCACAAACAAGAGACATTTACATAGGGGAAGATTTATTCATTCAGCAGCAAGTCCATCTGAGAAAATGAGAAGTAATCCTACAAGCCTTGTGTAATAATTGATTTCTCTCACACCCCCACCGTTATCGTAATTTCAATTAAAAGGACCATGGAAGGTCTGTAGTTACAGTCTTTGGGTCACTAGTCCACATCCAGCCAAAGAAATAAATAATAACAAGCTATTGTTTGGTGCTTCACTTCCTGGTAGGGAAATAACAGAGTTGCACTGCCATAGTGCAGGGTATGTGTAGATGACACATGAGGTAGGTGACAAAGAGAACAGAACATCTGAGCACATGAAGAGAACAGTCCCTTACAGTATTTTTTGTTCGAGTGTTCAGGCTGTAGTTAGCCTTTGAAGGAGTGTGATTCAAGTGCTAAAGTGTTCACTGCAACAAAATATACACACAACTGTTCGTTCTCATATCATGAGGATACAACACTGAATTATGTTTATAATGTGCTTTTGTAATGCACATTCAACATTCCATGGCATGCCAAAATTCTTCATTTCTGATGCCGATTTAATATACAGTGTAGTGGTAGAATTATCGAACAGAAAATGTAAAAGAAACTACATTAGATAGAAACAGTAAGATATGTTACTCTTCTAGGTTTCACAGCTTAATGAGACTGTATTAGCTACATCTAGAAAAGGTATGAAATATAGTTAGATAGTAAATAACTGTAGAAAAAGACTTAAGAATAGATCACTTCCTCCAAGAGTGCAGGTTTGCTTAAGTCCAGTTTGCATATCCGCTCCTAATCCTCCATTTCATGGCACCTACTCATTTGTCTCTAAAAGGGCTGGGTTAAAGGCAATCTGAATTTCTCTTTTTATCATTCTAATATAATGTTTTACTTGACTTATTGTCAGCTGCCAGTAGTGTTTCCTTCAAACAGCGCAAGTACTTACACTCAGGAAATGGCACCGACCATTATTGCCCTGGACAAATCCCAGTCTTCATGCTACACCCCAGTTTGCTACCTATTTAAATACCTATATGCAGCATTTCATTTATCAAAACATTTAGGATGTTTCCAATTATGAAAAGTTTTTTGTTTCGGTTGTTTTGTGGGTTTTTTTTTTTTCCATAGAGACACAAGAAATTTTAACTGTGGTACGTTCTGTCCCAGTCAACTTTCAAGTTCGAAGCTCATCATGAAGTGCTGAGCATAGACTGCACAACGTTTAAAATGTCAGATTTTAAAAAAATTATATTTTTAAAATTCTCTGGAGGGATCTGATGAGTCAGCAAACTAGTTTAATCAATATAAAACTCCTGCTCTAACATCCCACTGCAGAGCTTGAGAGGGTAGGGGGTAGTTACTCCACAGTTGCCTCTCTCTCATCTCTGTCTTCACTGTGAATACTCACCCACTTACTCTATTTGCAAACTTAAGCCTATTTCACTTAAGTGCTTTCCCAGACAGCTATAAATAGGCTCTTGGAAGTGGTAATTAAGTCAGGACCACATTCACTCACAGGAATTTAACAGCTTCTCCTGGCAGAATGCAATTGTTTTTTCCTCCTCCCATCCAGTAGTTTGCAATTGGCCACAGAGGACCTGGAAGGCTTTAAAGGTTCAAAGCATTTGCAGTGTGATTGTATACTGGCACATTCTTATTCTTTTTGCCTCATTATTCATGCTACTGTTCATTTTTATTTAAAAAAAATAATGTTGAGAAACAGATTCAGTCTGAGCTCAGACTTGTTATGTGCCAAAACCAAAAGAGGACAGTGGAAGAACTGGAAGATTTGGACTCCATAATCTTAAAAGCCTTTTCCAACAGTAATGATTCTAAGAAAGGTTGGAGCTGACCTAGAGGACGCAAAAGCTGGAGGACAGGATGGTGGGTGCTAGGGAGAACCTCTGGAGATGTAAGCTGAGACAACTGCAAACTCCAGCGTACAAAAACACATTTCAACCGACTGTGATTATAATATAAGCCTTATTGTAGTATATTTACCCTATGTTGTACTAACTTCAGTGACTGCAATAACAATTTGGTGTTGCTTGTGTCACTGCAACAAGTTGCTGTAAGGCGACTTGTCTAAAAAAAAAACCACCCCAACTGTTTACGTTAGCTTGATTTTTTTCCAATTTCATTTTGAACTAAACTTGGAGGGGAAAAAAAGGTATCTTCTGGAGTTTCTTTGCATTTTATACTTAAAGTAAGGCACAATTCTTTGTCCTGTGAGGTTTTACAAAGAAACTTCTTCTGCCAGCATGTTTTTCTATGATTCCTTATGCTCCTGACCTTAGATCCAGTGCACGTGCTGTACCAGCCCACAGTAAGGAGGCCTCCTCCCTGCCGCTTGGATAGGATGCTCAGTGGAAGGCCAGAAGACTGCTATGTGTCTCATGCCAACCTGAAATTTGGTAAATGTATTCAACTCTGCTGCATAAAGCTTAAAAAAAAAAAAAAAAAAACACAGAAATAAAGAACTTTCTAGGTAAATTACCATATATAGGCTTTCTGCAGGATTCCCCAGCACATTTGCTCAGTGACTCCCAATTACTTAAACAACACTGTAGTGCTTGTTCTCACATTGACATCACCAGAGAGATATTTGTTCCAACACAAGATGTTTACTGTGCAGAATATGCCCAATCTTGTTTTACAAAAGCACATTATTGCAGTTCATTTTTCATTTTAATCCAAAGATGTATTGTCTGTGGTATTGCATACTCTTAGGGAAGGAAATAACAGAAAACAACACCCCCCCCCCCCCCCCCCCGGCTGCCCCCAACACTCTTTTTTTTTCTTCATCTATAGAAACATGCCAGTTCACATGTGTTTTAGTAAGCATACATTCCAGTTCGGTAACATGGGAATAACCCTGAAAATGCACACGATTTGTGTAGTGGAAGCATGCTATAAAACCTCTGTAACATGAGAGTGACGGTAGTAAGTAAACCCCTAAATCCATCCAGCCCAGTACTGTGCTTCTAACAGTGGCCACTACCAGCTGCCTAGAGGAGTATAAGGACAAATCAGTCATATAATGACAGTTTTCAAGAACTATCTTCCAATCTCCATCAATTCTAGCTCAGTATGTTCTGTCCCACAGCTGTTATCCTTGCATTCAACAGCTCCCGAGGGGATTTTATTGAATTATTCCAATTGCTGTAGCAGTCACAATATATATGGCAAAGATCTTTATGCTTTGAGAAGAATTACCTTTTGTTTCAAACCTTCATGCTGTTAACCAGTTGATGCCTCCTACCTGTTGTGCTAAAAGAAACCGATTGTTCTGTCTTCTCCATGCAGATGCATCATATCCCCCACTCTATCCTTGCTGTGATGTGGGTTTTGTGATATTCCCAGCCTTATGGATGAAGAAATCATAGAATTGTTTAGGTTGGAAAAGACATTTATAATATCTTTGAGTCCAAGTCTTCTTTATTTCACTCAACTTGGACTGAAGTGATCATTGCTCCTCATTCACCATGATGACTGACTTGACAAATTAGAAAGTAGGGTTTGGATAACAGTCTCTACTAGTGTGTCCTTCCTGAAATTAAGGCAAAAATAGAACTCAATTGTTTATTTTGGCCTTTGGTGCATGTTTCATGTGTGGTTGACATGCATGAAAGCGCTTAATCTCAGAACTCCCAAAGGCTGTAACAGTCTAGAAGAGCAGAATTCCTTATAGGATTCCCCAGTATGCTCCTAAAAACACAGCCATAGTACTAGTATATTAATGTTATATGACTATTACATTCATAACCAGAACAATTCCTCTTATATAGCAGTCATTGACATTCGTTCAGGGATTTTTTTTTTCTTCTTTTTAAATTTTTCCTTTATTTCATGGGTTTTGATTTCTTTTTAATTTATTCTGAACAGTGCTGCTAACCCGGATGGACGGATTGTTCTTTTAAATGAACAACACACCCTTAGAAATCAATATTTTTTTATTGGTGTGAAAGATCATTGCTAAATACAGCAATTTTTCTGGGTTTTTTTTTTTCCTACTTAATTTTTAGTGTTCAAAACAGCAAAATAAAATTAGTCTGATGATTGCCTTTTGTAATTTTTGTCCTCTGTCATTCCGCAGTGAACAGTCTCTCATCAAAACTACCTCGACAAATTACCTAAACAGAACACTTTTATGTGCCCGTGAGAACTTTCACATTTCTGGTATCTTGAAGTTCTTGTTGACATTAGCGTTTACATTTAAACTGACCTCCAGATATATATTTGAAATATATCTGGATTAATACTCTCAGTGGATCACATATTATGTTAAGGACAGTTTAAAAGAACAGTTTGACTGTGCAGATATTTTTTCCCCAGTGTTTCAAAACCTCTAATTTGCTCTCAAAATTTAACTCTGACATCTCTCAGCCCTTTAAAATCACACTGTAAAATCAAGGCTCTTTTCCTTCATTTTAACTTTACTATAGGAAAATCTGCAAGTTTCCATAATGCCTAGCATTGTAAAAAATATTGCTATAGCAATAATACAGCCTAAGGAAAAGCATCTGCTGAGCTCACTAAATTAAGATCAGCATCCAGCAGGGAGCTTGTGTCACTAAACAGAGTAATCTGGCACAAAGTTAAAAATCTAGGTTTTTTATTAATTACTTGATCCAATGCCTCGTCTGCACATAAAAATCCTTATGTTAAGGTCAGTACCCTCAGAACAGTTTGATGCTGGGGAGATCCATGCTGAGATACTCCTTGTGTCATGTCGATATAACGCTGAAGATCTGGTCTGGCTCCTCTCCCACAGAAGAGGAGTGAGCTCCTCTTCTGCGTCCCTCCAGAGAAGTGAATGTATTTTTCTCTCTGTTGACTCTACCAACAACGTAGGCATCTGGCTTTGGAAGCTCTGGATTTTGCTGTCCAAGTTACACACTTTGAATTGCCTGAAGCAGATCGTTAAGGTAACTACCCTTCAGTATTATCTGTTGTAAAGGGCTGCCCATCATCACAAAGAATGAAGAATTCTGTGGCAAAGTCAGGGCTCCAATCCAGTTCTCTGGGGTGGGAGGCAGCTGATTTAATCACCAGACTTTCTCTTTGTGCAGTGTCTTGCTTCATTCACTAAACACTTCCAGCTTTTGAGACACAGAAATGAAAAATGCAAAATTCTGTCAAAACAAAAGCTGAAAGGTTTAAAATCATGCTGAGTATGCAGCTGAAGAGACCTTTCTGGATGACTAGCATGGCACTGGCCAGTGCCACTGACATTGGACCCTGCAAGTCCAAATGCCTTTCCTTCACTGGGATTACCAGAGGGAAATTTCTGTGGAGGAAAGTTGAGGTACTGCAACTTTTTTCTTTTAGCAGTTGCCAGTATCTTGCAGTCATCCCATCAAAAGATGGAGAGGAGGCTGTCGTGGCCTGGCGTCGTGGCCTGGCTTCCAGGCCTGGCTGTCCTAAAGAGGTGAGATGCCTCCTAAATTATTCCTTGATTTGTAGGTCTCAGAGACCACTTCTGCCAGTCATTACAAAAACAAGACATGACTGAGGGAAACCAAAATGCCAAAAAAACCCAAAACTAAAACAACCAAACATACAAACAGTGTGTGCGATGCACATTAGGGCTGGTGAGCCATCATTTTCATCTATGCCTGAATTGAAGATTATGGATTATAGTGATTTAATTCTATTATCAGATCTGACAGAACAATAGGGACATCACACAGAAAAAGGCAAAAACAAAAACCTGAAAGAAGAAAAGGGAGCCTTGATTTAGAGTGCTATTTAAAATGTGATCATCGTGTGCATGAAGCTATGGCAGTCCATTGCATCTTCCTGTTGCCATCCATCTGACGTACATTATTGGCATGTGCTTTTCTGTAACCACTAGCTCTGCTGAAGTTTTGGTCAGCATATTTAAGATTCCCTATGTTCTACTGCAAGAATAAAGGAAGCCTAGAAAATGAGGAATGACCATTTCAGGTGGCATTCTCTTTTCCATTCTGAGATTCTTGACTGCGGTTTCTTTCTTTGGCATGGCTGTCAACGTTATGGTTAAGTTTTAAGACCACACTGTATAAAATATGCCCCTTGAAGCATATATTCAGTGGTATGCTTTAGGGCTGAAATAGTAGAATTTTTCTTTTGGCTGGAAAAACTTATAAATGACATTTTCCTTTCCACAGAGGTTATTCCACTGTATTATATTTTTTTTTTCTACGAGACAGACTGTCTATGAACTAGGTTAATAGCATCTAATTTTCCTAATATCATTACCCTTTGGGAGTATCATTTTACTAGAAGTAAAATGACATATAATCCCCTCCCCCCAACACCACCGTTATTTATTACTACTCTATTAATAGATCCCATAACTTGATTTTATTAACAAAAGATATGACTGCATATTTGGTACTCATTCTCTTGATATCAAGGCAAAAAGCCACAAGATTAGAATCATATTTTCTCAAAAACACTTTCTAACAATAGACAGAATTCACATGAAGGAACATCTTGCTAAGAATAGATGGAATTACTGTGTAAAAACACTTCACGCACAATGGAAAAAATTCCAGTAATTTTGGCTGGGAAGCTATGACAATTTGTGACAAAAAGAAAACAATGCTGTCACAAGTGTACAAAAATGTTTTAGCTCTGCTAGAGTGTTGCTTGATTGTTTCCCCCCAGATGAGAGTTTCACACTCTTTTGGAAGAAAATAACCTTTTTAAAGATTTGCCACTTGTAGGTAGTTGCCTATATCCTACATTTAAAATACTGACTACCGTACCCGAACGAAAATTAGGATTACTTTTTATGTGTATCATGCCAGTGTAACTTATCTTGAAAAGGAAGAGGGCTTCAGCAATAACTTCAAAGCTACCCCACTTATCCTCCAAACACAATTTGATATCTGCACAAAGTATGAGTGCAGTTAAGAGTGCCAGTGTGCTGACTGCTTATTGCGCTAACGTTGTGCCACACTTTCCTTACATATGTCTGTCTTGACTTTTCAAGCTCTTTCTTCAGCAGAACAGGATCCTACCATCCTTAAATGCTGTCCCATAATTAGCATAATTAGCAACAGTTAACAGCAGTTCTCATTTTTAGCATCCAGTGTCTTTAGTTTAGCACTATGTTGTTTTTCAACAGAGGTGTAAAGCCCACCATCCCATTGCAATTACCATGAGAAGGAACGGGCCACTGTGAGGGTACAGTCAGCATAGGTAACATGCCTATGTTTCACATCATGTGAATGTGTGACCTGAACAAAACTCTCCTTGATGCAGCTGTTATATCCTAACCAAAGCAAACAGGCTCAGGAACTTCCAGCTCCAGTCATGCCTCACTAAACAAAGTACCATTCGCAAGAGCCCTGCTACCTGCACCATGCAGAAAGGTGATGCTCCCCACTGCTTTCGCCTCCCTTTATCTTTCCCTTTTGCCCCACGAGCAAGGTGGGGAACCGAAAGCTGGGTAGCCATTGGGGTTGTGAGAGCAGGGCCTGAGCTGCCAGCTGCAGGGCAGCACTGGAGGGTGAATCTCATTCTCCGGGCTTAATGGATCTGTGCATTGAAAGCAAAGAGTCTTGACTTACATTTAGTAAGTGTTTGCTCTGCCAAAGCAGCTAAATGTAAATGTCTCTCTGTATCTCAATTAGAGAAACTCAAAGTCTACTGTAGGAAAATCATAGAATCAGAGAATTACAGAATGGTTAGAGTTGGAAGGGACCTCTAGAGACCATCGAGTCCAACCACCTGCTAAAGCAGGTCCACCTAGATCAAGTCACACAGCAACACATCCAGGCAGGTTTGAAAAACTCTAGAGAAGGAAATGCCACAACCTCCCTGGACAGCCTATGCCACGGCTCCCTCTCCAGAAAGAAGTTTTTCTAGTGTTTAAGTAGACCTTTTGTTTCCAGCTTATGTCCATTACTCCTAGTCCTGTCACTGGACACCCACCTTTTAGGTACTTATAAATCTTTTTGAGGTTTCTCTCAGTCTATTCTAGACTAAACAGCCCCAGGTCCTGCAGCCTTTCCTCATAAGAAAGATGTCTCAGTCCCCTGACCATCTTGGTAGCCCTGCACTGGACTCTATAGAAGTTTTCTGTCTCTCTTGAGTTGGAGAGCCCAGAACTGGATACCTGTTATTAATACATTCTCATTTAAAGATTTTTGTTTAAGTGCCTTCTTAATTTAATTTTGGACTTTTCTACCCATACATTTGAAATTATATAATGAAATCCATTCCTGGCAGTTCAAACTGAAAGTGCAGGCTTGAGTGTAAACAGAGCTACAGCATTGCAAGTCCTGCTATGTTATACAGCTGATAGGAAGGTTAAGTTTAAAGCTCTTCATGAGGGCACACCTTCAGGTGACGGCTTAATTCCCCTTTCTCACAAATGGCTGTGGTTTTTTTCCATGCAAATGTCCTGGTCTTCAAAATCTTTTCTCATCCCATGTGAAAAACACTCCTGCATTTCAAACTCTTTTGAAAGAGTCATGTCAAATTGTTTGTGGCTTTAACCTTCGCTTCCTGTTTTAGCCACAAAATGCAGAACTGCCTCTTTAAAAAGAAAAAAAAAAGTTAGCTAACATAGCTTGCAGAGATTTTTATGTTCTTTCACATTTTCCTGCCACACTTCCTTTATTTTTGTCTGTCATTAGGTTAATTGTAATTTCATCTGGCTTAGGCATCTGTCATTTTGTTTATCTTTTCTGTACCATGCATACCAAGGGCACTGCATAAGTAACAGCACAAGCCTGTTTATGTTAATAACAACAAGCATACAAGGAATTGTTCTATGTCAGGTGCTATCTTACAGCATCCCATTAAAAGCACAGTTTATGAGTGAATACCGAACACCTGTTTTTTACATTCTTTAGTAAATGACTAATGTTTATACACAAAGAGAAGGTGACCTCAATTGCAGGCTGCAGCAGCTGGCAGTCCCATTGCCAAATCCTTGCAAATGTTAGCCAGTTAGCAAAAACAACAAGTTTTCTTTTTGTGACTTCCAACCATCAGCTTTCTTTGTTCCCAGCTAATTCCAATATTGCCTACACACATAGGATCGCAGGCCAGAGAGCTTCCTGCCATCAACTGCTGGCACTGAGCATGCCCCATTGATCTATAGCTAAGGTGGCGTGGTCACAGGATTTATCTTGACAGAAGACTCGACAGATTATGGGAGGAAAAGGGGAAAGATCCCAAATGTAAGCAATATGAAGCCACACAGGGTCCCTAAAGGAGGCACAAACCCAATTTCCTGCCTGGATGGGATGGAGGGCAGGCGGAAAGGAGGAGGAAAGGAGATACTTCCATTGTTTACAGCAGAACAGAAATTCCAGCTCACAGAGATTGAGAGGCAGAGGCCTGAAAAGGCGTAATGACATTCCTCCTGCCAAACATGTTCACCCCCCCTCCCCCAACTCCTCTTTGAGAAACGTTCCCATAAATACCTTCCATGAGGAGAAGGTGAAAAGCATTCCTAATCTTCCCACAACATATGCACAGAGAAAGAACACCCGAAGAACACCCATTTCTAGAGTGATCTGTATTTCATTGACGTGGAAATCAAGGCAGCATACTACATTGCATTCAACAGACACTTCTCCTTTAGAGGGAAACAAATTTTCTGTACACCTATCCGAGGGGTGCCAGAGGCAGAGACAGAGGTATGATTCACAAACCACAAACTCTAGTTTGCCTGCTTCTGGTACTGCAGGTTAAAAACCAGCACAGTAACAATGTGAGAGAAAACAGCTATCTTTTCACAGGAAATCACTCGTGTTTACAAGAAAACATTGAGAAGTCTTTACTAAAGCTAAACAGCCAAACAGATTCTTATGGCAGCACTGTGGTAAAAAAATCATTGCGTTAATTATTATCATTATACCCACGCCAATTAAAAGTAAAGCAGTTTCATTACTAACATTGATTGTGTGGATTTATTTCCTGGTCATAAGGAAAAAATACTCTTTTGAATGTCTTTGCAGTATCAGTCGCAGTTCTACAAATTGTTCCAGAGGAACTTTACTTGTTCCTGTCCATGAAGCTGCTCACTCACAGGGCATATGCATTTTGGTGCCTAACCCATATTTGAAAATTATGAGCAAAGAGCATAAGTTCTACCTATTTTGTCGTTCTGTCTGTTGTTTTAATTCAGTATTTCACATTACAGGTTTTGTAATCTTTCGTACCATTGTATTTATTGAAAGCTGCCTATATATACGACTAAAATCTTTCCCCAGAGTTAGCGTTACTTTGATTTCCTTCTTTCCATCTCAGTCTGTTTTGGAACCCAGACCAAGCCTGAAAATTTTCAGCCAGAAAAAAATATTTATGCTACTAGACCTAACATGTACCTATATTCATACAAACACTCCCTCTTGCTGCGCAGTGTTGCAATTTCTTTCCAGCTTTGTAGATCTTTATTAGAAAGTCGATTTATGGGTAAGTTATCTAAACGAGACATGTCATGATAACATCTGAGTTAAATTAGGTGTAGCACCATTCATTTTTTTTTTTGGGCAGTATAAGTCTTGCATAGCTAGCTTTTGCCTTTTGTCTTCTGTCTTATATTACCTATCAATGTTACCTGCTAAGGAGTTTGTCTTTTCCATCCATTTAGATTAAAAAACCTGAAAGCTGAAACAGAAGGGGACACGAAGATTTAGGTGTCTAATACTGACTTCCAGTCAAAAAGAAAGATAAAAGCTTTTGGTTAAAAGCAGCTGACCATCAATCACCCTTAAATCTTTTGAAAAATTCCAGCCCAAACTGTGTGAGTAGCTAGCCTCTTCCCCCAGCTTCCTTAAATCAGTGTGGAACGATACCAGCTCAAATAACATGTGTATAAATGGTAGAGCAAAGGGCAACTTATTAGCTGTCTTTGACAGTTACAAGATTTCTGCACTGTTTCGTTATCTTAGTTCTGTAATGCCTAATTACATAAATCCTTCTGAATGTTTACCATACAGTTTAAAGGGGATGTTGTACTCTGCTATGCACATATCTTAATGATTTAAAACTAGAGGCAACATTAAAAATCATATGTTTCCTACCTGGTTAAGGCTCTTTCTAGTTGCATCTGTGAGAGAACCACAAGTTATTTTTAATATTTCTTTTCTTTTCTATAAATTCTTCAAAGGAAGGAAGGCTTTACCAGAAGGCTCCTCAGTTTGGTTTCCTTTTACTAGCACAAGAAATGTCATTTGATGGTTTGCCTTGAAAGTGAATCCAAACATCTCATCACTGCTTGTCCAAGCCCTCCTCCAGTTCGACTTTGTCAGACAGATTCAAATGTGAACACCTGAAACACTCGTAAGAGTTTGGCATGTAATGCACACAGTGTTTCTCGGGACATGTTTTTCATAATGTCTGATTTCCTGAGCTGTCAGAGATGTGGCAGCAGCATGGAGGGGACATTACCAAACAATGTCAAGCACCAAGAAAATTAGACAGGAGAAAAACTTCTCTGGCAATAGGAAACTGAGGTCTTCAGGAGACAAAGACTGTCTTTCCACCTTAAAAAATGAAAAAGAAAAAAGTCTTTCACAATAATCAGATTTTTTTTTTTTTTTGCCAGAGTAGTATAATTTAGTTATTAAAAAAAAAAGTCACTGTAAAAGAGACATATCCTTTGTAGCTACTTCAATAATTTATCATGCAAGTGATCGTCTCAGCCCAGGCTACAGTAGAGAGAGTGAGCTACCACATTGCCATACTCAGATGCAGGTTCCAGGAGAACTACAAGTGTGTTATGGTACAGGGCTGTTCTGTACTAGACTCAGACATCTAAGCTTCATTCTCAGTGTAACAAAGTAGAACCTAGGAAACGTTATATATGTAAATTTAATTCTGCCCTGTGATTTACACTTCTCTTGTAATGCAGGAACATATGTTTTTGAAGTAAGGCTGACATCCTTTTACCACACAGAAGTAGCACTGTGCAGTGTGGGAACACAGCAGGCACCCTAGGAGGGCTACAAGCTCCATATAACATGCAGATATTACATGGCTCAATCCAGATGAATTTCCAAAACTGGTTTTCTGGAAGTGCTGCAACTTCAAACTCAGCACAACAGGGCAAAATCTATTGACAAGTCAGAAAATGTTAAGAGAGCAGGGACATCATTATTCCCCTTCCTGCAAATTCTAAATTTAGCCTCGAGAAACATTTTTGTGACTATCAATATTGAAAGTTGTCATTGTGTTCAAAGGGGAAAAAAAAAAAGACATCTCAAGTTGTTAAACTAGGTGTTATTTTTGTTGAATAAATACAACTAATATACTTTGCACTATATACTGTGAAAATTCAATGGAACAACGTAAAGAGAAAAAAAAAAGGGCTGAAGGGATGTAGAGGGTTTATCACATCTGTCCTTCATTAAAACCAGTTCTCCAGTGCCTGGGCTGTACATCTCCTGAGAAACATTTCCGAAGGTCGCTCTCAGACATCTCCAGCAATGCACGCTCATACGCCACCTCACCTTTTCTTCTCCATGGGTGTGTGGCGAGGGGTTACAACAGACCACTTTAAAAACCTCCACTGTCTGGACAAGTAGACTGGTCTCCCCTTGTTGTGTTTGTATCAAGTGAAGAGAAGCAGCCTCCTGAGGAAAACAGTTTGGGGCAGGACTCGCAGGCGAAGCTGTCCATGACTGAAGCAGCTCTGGAGCCTGTTGGGAAAGTGTCCCTGTGCCTGTCTGGGCACTCATCGCCCTCATTCTCCCGCTAGCCTGAAGAAAGAGCTACTTTCCTTCCCAGAGGGACTACACTGCTTCACAAGCGTGAACGGGGAGAAAGAAAGAAAGAAAGAGAGAAAGAGAGAGAGAGAAAGAGAGAAAGAGAGAAAGAGAGAAAGAAAGAAAGAGAGAGAAAGAGAGAGAGAAAAGAGAGAAAGAGAGAAAGAGAGAAAGAGAGAAAGAAAGAAAGAAAGAAAGAAAGAAAGAAAGAAAGAAAGAAAGAAAGAAAGAAAGAAAGAAAGAAAGAAAGAAAGAAAGAAAGAAAGAAAGAACCACAACGGCGCTTTTTTTCCGTATTCTCTCCGTGGTGCGTGCTGGGGATGTGGCGGCTCGTTAAAACGCCCGCCACGCGTATGGCTAAGAAGGGCGCATCCCCCGCCGCCACGGCTGCCGCGCCCGCCGGCGGGAGAGCTGCCTGAAGCCGCGGCTGCCGCCCTCCGCCGCCCCGCCGGCGGGAACAGCGGCGCCGAGCCTGCCGCTGCGCTTCCCGCCGCTTCCCACGGGCGCCCTCTGCCGCCCACCGCCAGCGCCACACGGGCGGCTGCTCGTTCCGCCCCGCGGGCCGCCGCCGGGTTCGGATACCCTCGGCTTACAGTACCGGGTGGGGTGTTTTTTTGGAGCGGCGCGAGGCAAGGAGTCAAGTACCTCCTCCAAATTGCTTCCACAGTGTCAAGCCCACCATAGCGAGCCACAGTGCGGTTGATTGAAGCTGAGGGTCCTGAGAACCCCAAGAACCCCTGACATTTACGCTACATCCTATCTGTGGGCTTTTCTCTCAGACCTGACTATTTTTTCCTGGGCTGAACGTCTCAATTATTAGCCATGTATATGGTCTGAAGCTATCTGAAGGAAAACTTTGCAATCTCATCTGTAGACCCCTCGGGTGGCCACCCTAGGATGCTCCTCATACTCCTCAGATCTGTCTTTCACAAGTGATGTTACTGGCTCGCTGCACCTACCACTGCTGCTTGTATAAAGCCTTATATGTGATAGAAACCTTTAATTCTATTACCGCTGCTTTGTTTCTGCTTTGGCTTGTTCATAAATGAGCATGGTGCAGGCCATCCACACATATTTTGTGACCCTGAGTCTGGTTATTGGTCAGAATAGAAGTGCCAAAGGGAAGGAACTGTGGATTTACTGCCACTATCAGCTTCCAGAAAAACCATGAGGGGCATCCTAATCAAACTGTCCCCCTTAGAAGTCTTTTTGTTTGAGAAGAAAGACCCAGATGATGACTTCCAGGCAACTTTTGTTACCACAACTGCTTTTTCCCAGATTATATTTTTATCACTTACCCTTGGGACATGATATAACCAGGAGTAGGTGCAAAACTTTCTGATGCAGAAGTGTGAGGCTGAGACCATTGGCCATCAGCTGCAGTTACAGCACCACAGTCCATGAAAGGAGACGTGATGGGCTCTATGGCATCTTTGAAGTGCCCTGTGGCGACTGCAATGTCCCATGTCTTCCAGCATGGCTCGTCAGCACAGGCAAAACTGTGGCTGTAAAGAAACTTGAAACGCTCTGGATTCAGGTAACATGAGTGGTAGATGCTGATGAGATCATAGAATGGTCATGTAATCATAGAATGGTAGGAGCTGGAAGGGACCTTTACAGATCATCTAGTCCAATCCCCCTACTGAATCAGATCCGCCTAGATCAAGTCACACAGCAATGCATCCAGGTGGATTTTGAAAACCTCCAGAGAAGGAGATTCCACACCCTCCCTGGGCAGCCTGTGCCAGGGCTCTCTCACCCTCACAGTAAAATAGATTTTTCTTATGTTTAAATGGAACTTTTTGTGTTCCAGCTTCATCCCATTTGTCCTGTTGCTAGCTACAACATAAAAAAAAAGAATGCCCCAAATCACCATGACGCTTTTGTTTTCTGTGTCTGCCCACAAGGATAAATTGTTTTCAAAGGCCCAATATCCCTCATCAACAGAATGGCAGTACCCACCACCTTTCTGAAAACATTGAGTGTATCATCTGCTGCATATTTAGAATCAGTTTTCTGATTTAGCTTTCTCAAAAATGGAGCAAGTTCACACCAAAACCTCTATGCAATACAAAATAGCGATGCTAGTCCTATGCGACATATACGACTTTGCATTGACCTGCACCTTTTTACAATAAAGTTTATTATGTTCTGGGTATGTCAGGGTAATTACTCAAACATCTTGGTGCCCACTCACTGAACTCCTAGATAAACTTTTAGCAAATTGTTGGTAGGTGTACAGGCCTCCTCTCAACTTCAGTTAAAGACAAGAAAACATAGTGCTAAACCTATGTCTTTTTCCTTTACTATGAAGACTAATATTGTGACCTAGCCCCCAAAAGAAGTAGGGATGTTACAATAGCCTCACAACCATGTTGCTAAAGGTTCCTTGTACCCTCTTCTGCAGCCCCCTTGCACGTGCATTCAGGGCAGCCCCAAAGAAACCACAGAATCTTAGTGGCAATGCACAAAACCACTCTAGGACAATCCCTTTTCAGACAAAGACTTTTTTTTTTTTTTTTCACCCTAATCCATACATATTTTGAAAGGTGAAAAAATCCCACAAAGTTGTGACTGTGGATATATACATGAGTTAAGTCATGGAAAGTACAGGCATTCATTTTTTTTAGTGTTTGTACATGCCCACAGGTATCAGATTGGAATTTGGTTAAGTCAGGCCAACGTGTGGCCTTTGCAGGGGATAATATTCTGCAGGAGACAGTAGGAGACACAGGACTCACTGGAGGACACCCAAAGCTGGTTTCTCTTTCTGATTACACAGGTGCCACGCCTATGTTAAAAGTGACAGAACTTGTTTACCCACACTGTAGATATATTTAAGTGTGTAACTTAAAGAACATCAATGAAAGCAACAGATAAGAGGATAACACTTTTCAAAGCCTCAAAACAATATAACGCGTGAGGAGTCAATCACAGATATCCTTCACTTTGTTACACCATTTCCAGATATTTTATTGAAGTTCTGTTTTAAAACTGCAGTTTAAAACTGGCTAGCCAAACTAAAGATGAAGGTTTTAGTTTAGATTTAGAAGATTTAGTTCCTCAGGGATCGGTTCCGGGGCCAGTCGTGTTCAACATCTTCATCAACGACCTGGATGAGGGGACAGAGAGTACCCTCAGCAAGTTCACTGATGATGCCAAGCTGGGAGGACTGGCTGATTTTCCCAGAAGGCTGTGCTGCCATTCAGCGGGATCTTGACCAGCTTGAGAGTTGGGCAGAGGAACCTCATGAGGTTCAACAAGGACAAGTGCAGAGTCCTGCACCTGGGGAGGAACAACCCCATGCACCAGTACAGGCTGGGGGTCAAATTGCTAAAGAGCAGCTCTTCAGAGAGAGACCTGAGAGTCCTGATTGATAAGAGGCAAGCATGAGCCAGCAATGTGCCCTTGTGGCCAAGAAGGCCAATGGCATCCTGGAATGCATCGAGTGTGGTCAGCAGGTCAAGGGAGGTTCTTCTCACCCTCTACTCTNTGATGGAGCCCTGGCACAGGCTGCCCAGAGGGGTTGTGGAGTCTTCTTCCTTGGAGGTCTTCAAGACCCGCCTGGACATGTTCCTATGCGACCTGATCTAGGCGAACATGCTTCTGCAGGGGGTTTGAACTAGATGATCTCTAAAAGTCCCTTCCAAACCCTATAATTCTATGATTCTATGATTTTTCTATGTGGATCACTGAAAGATCCATGATAACCTTTATATGTGTACAATTTTGCCATGAAAGATACTCAAGGGCAATGGGAGAGAGGCTGATCTCGGGATTTTTGTTGCAGATATTCTTTTAAAAATGCCAGATATTTCACACAGACAGTCCCAGAGCAACCACTGGTAAAAAACCACTTTCTTTGAGCACAATGAATCAATTGATAACCCAGAGCTACAAGGAGGACAGATTTTTTTCTGAGTAGACAGAAAGAATTTTCCTTTTAAAAAAAAAAAAAAGTTTACAAGCCCCCAAATTTAGACTACTTAATTTTGATTGCTAGGATGTTCTAGTGGTTGATAAGGCTAGGACAAAGAATGGACTCAATGATCTTAAAGGTCTCTTTCAGCTGGAATGAGTCTATGGTTATAAAATATATCTGCTAAAGATCATTAAGAATAGCATAACAGAAAAAATGAAATCAATAGAAACAGCATTCTCAGCTTCCTCAGGAGGAACCATCCTCCTGGGCTGGAGAAGAGTTTCAGTTTGGGACGAAAAGAAATGCCCTGATTTTTTAACTACTAATTGAACTCAAGATTAAAGCAGCATTGCTGGGAATGTTGTTTAGGATTCCTTCCTTCCTAGATATATTTTTTAAACCCTTTGTTGGAGATACTCCACGGAGCAAAGAGGCTCAACCCTGAAGGCATATCCCTGCTATCTCCATGGCAGTTGCTGGCATAGGGCAGTATTGGCAGTAATTTCCATGGAGTCAGGAGGATTACAATGCAAATGATAAAAACTTTTAGAAGAGTTCTTTCAAATAATGTCAGGCTTTCCAGAGTTCACAGATGAGCTGAAAGTGGCATCCTTTAGTATTAATACTATGCACAGACCCCACCCTAATGTATGGGAAGCAATTCCAATTAAGCTGAAGAAAACATGATGGGTAAGGGGCTTTTAACCTGAAGGTGATAGGCCGTTGTCACATTTTTGTTGGATGTAATATGATCTGTGTAAAAAATGAAACATTCACTGAAAAACTCAGTGCACGCAACGAGAAGGAAGGCCTGAGTTCTGGGGTGATCCTAAGTCCAAGTTGTGCTTTCTGTGTCCTACAGAGTTTTAACGCTGGCTGAAGATCTGTATTGAGCAAGAGTCTATGACTTTCCCGGCCAGGTAGGTAACTCTTGTTAAAGCCCCATTAGACTCTAAATCCCTCCACACCCCTGGAATGCCCTAAAACACAGAAGCTGCAGATGGAGCACATTTGACTCTCATCAAGTGGATCCAGCCTCTTACAACATGCAATGACAGCTACTTTAAAAAAATGCCTGTCAGGATCTTAATCGCCATTTTCTATCACAAGAGCTTATTTCTTTCAAAAATGAGCGACCTGCGTTCAAGACTCTCCTTATCTTAAGCAACAAGGCAGGTCAGTGGTTGGCACTGCTGAGCCCCCAGCTGTGCAGCTAAGCTTTTCTGTATGATAAAAATCTTTTTTTTCTTCTTCTTTTTTTTTTTT